>CM055345.1:1950530-2027772 GCA_029228605.1 Salix koriyanagi
TAATTTTAACTATACCTTGAGAGGCATCTTTTATATCTTATTGGTGTTTTGCTTGCACTATGTTGCAATCCAATATGCATCTACGAGACATCTTGCCTCCATCTTTTTCATCCTCCATTGCAATGGGAGCTCTATAGCATGATTCACCAACATTGAAAGATAGTACTGATCATATAAAAGCTTAGTAATTTGGTCAAATTACTCATAATCAATTACAAATTATTTATTTTAAATTAGCCCGTAAACTTTTACTCGATTCAACACCTTTACTTCCAAAGTATATATGTTTTAACGCAGCTCCCAGCCCAGCTACTGAAACTGATGGGTCGTTTTGGTTCATTTGATTGGGCCATTCAACTCAAAAAAAAATCTGCATAAAAAAATACAAAAAATATTTTTGTTTTCGTGTATACAGTCGAGTTGTAATACTTTTCTAAATATATTTAAAAAAAAATGTATCTTTTCTTTTTTTTTTAATGAAAATAGGATATCATAATTAGTTTAATATTATCTGTCAGATTTCGGTAAAAATATCAAAAAACTTTTACCAATCATTTTATTTTATTTTTTAGTAGTAAACTTGAATTGAAAACAATATTGAGCTTATAAAACTTTAATTTTTTAAGAAATTTCTTGTAAAAAATATAATACTGTTTCAATAAAATTATCTGATATTCCAATAAGCTAGGCACTTTTCCAGATCAATTCTCTAACTGGGGATGTGCCGCTTTGACTGCTCTCAATTCTCCCAAGCAACCAGTCCTGGGCATGGGGATGCTGATCCCGAACTTGTTTAAGCACAAGCAGGCAGAGCAACATCGAGTCTTTAATGAGAAATTATGTACAAATTAAACGTGTTTCTCTAACCATTTTGATGATGGATTATTTTGAGATGAGTCATAATGATGTAGAAGTCTCCTTTTTTTATTTAGAAAACATATTTTATGAATTCAGATGAGCGAGTAAAGTTTTAGTTGTTCCAAGATTTTATAAAAGATGCATGTTCTAACTCGAACTCAAGAATCTTTTTTATATATCTCAATCCCCTTGGGATTGGTAGAAAAGGATCGAAAATAAAAACCAAGATTCAAGAGTATCAAGCCAGAAAAAAGCAAGAAAAAAAACTAAAAAAAATTGTGCAGAAAACAATCTATATGCTGATATATAACCTGACAGATTAACAAATCAAATCCTTCATCGTGGAGATATAAAGATGTCAAGCAAGCTGAAATGAAAAGAAAAATTGAAGTGAGAGAGAACAAGAGAAACAAACTCACAGAAGCAGAGCAGCAGAAATTACTATGGCAATCACCCCATCACAGCCTTTACCCTGAAATGTCAATATCTATAGCTAAAATCACACTCTCGAGTCATTACTCCTCCTAGACCTCAACGAGTCTCTTCAGGTTCTTTTCTCCCCTGCTGTTTCAGTAGTTTTAGTCTCAGTCTGTACAGGTTTCTTCTCCTCCAATGTTTCAGAAGTTTTTGGCTCTGCTGCTTCTGCTGCTGCTGGTGCTGGTGCTGGTGGTGCTTCCTTCACGGCTGATGGTTCTTCTTTAGGCACTTCTGGCTCAGTAGGTTTATTACTTTCTGAAGTTTCTGGTTTCTCCTGTTCTGCTGGTGCGTCGTCACTTTCTGTCGGCTCCTTCCCTTTTTCATTCTGCGTAGCATAAAATTTTAACCATAAGATATCGCAGAAGATTCAAAATCTAAATGTAGCAGACGGGTATGCTGCAAAGCAAGAGATTTGAGGACGCATAAAATGTTGTATCTTTCTCTGATTCCACTAAATTCTTGGCTTTGAATCCTAAATTTCTCAGACTAACCCTCCAGCCAGCTAGTTTCAGCAGCCATGGCATAGCCTGTTATGAACACCAGTCCTTTATCGGCCATTTAGCCGGAGAATAACCTATCCAGTTGGCTGTAATTGTGTGAACAAACGACGCAATTGTGATTGTGCAGATCAATAAAGTGCAGGGAACATAGCTAAGAGGCTGAAAGATATGCTGCGAAATTCAGCTACGATCAACCACAATCTGACACAATTCATCGAACTGGTAGGGAAAAGATGATCATAACAATCCAAGCCCCAACAACCAGTACAGCTAGATACAAGTCTTTTATGGATGTCGAGTACATCTAACTAAGTCACAAGAACGTGAGGCGATAGCAAAGAGCTCGAAATCTACACACAAAATCTTAAATTCGAGTCAAAATATATATTTTTTATGAAAATTTAAAACTACTAGAGTTTTATTCGTTCACTTAAATCTATAAATTATATTTTTCGAGAGATACAGCTAAAGAGTACATCTAACTAAACCATCAATTTTGTCATGCTTTATGGCGCCCACCATCGACTAGGGACATACATATCCAACCAATGTTGCTCAATTGTTGCTTTCGATTACTTTCCTACCTAGATCATCATTATAAAGTTTTCAAATATATTTTTCTATCCTTTCTAAACAAATTCTAAGTATTATTTTACCAGAATTAACTATTTTACTAATAAAATTTATGTTGTTATTGTAATGTAATTTTTATTGGTCAATGGTTTCTTAACCAATACATGGACAAGAATGTTCGTCGATAAAATTATCGTTGGTAATTTTGTTTTCATCGGTGACTTCATTGACAATGTTCTTATCAATAAAAACACCAATTCTAAATATACCAACAAAAACATTGGCAGTTTTTAATAATTATTAATGCAAGTGTTTTCATAAAAATATTTGTTTGTTTAAAAGTATTTTTTCAAGGAAAAAACATCCAAAAACATATTAAAAATCAATATATTTCTTACTTCTTTATCCAATAAGATCACTTTAAACTACTAAAACCTTCACAAGATTAGTATATAAAACTATTGTGGGCAAAACATATTTTAAAAAATTATCTCCTTCAAGGGTATGAAAATGAAATTAAATCATGGAAGAACCAAGCAAAAAACGTTTGCATGTCATCAAATGAATATGCAAAATAACTTTCCTGTTCATAGAATCTAAATCAAAATCAAAATCTTTCATTGACGACTACACAAAAGAAAAAACTGTATGGAGAATCTTGACATGAGAAATAAAATATAAAATAATTACCTCCTTGAACAAATTACTTAGAGACCGTCTCTTATTGTCATCAACAATCTCAGTCTCCTCCACCTTATCGCCACCAGCATCGCTAATATCTTTCTCAAAAACGACTTTCTTTTCCTCTTCATCGACAGCTACGGCCTTATCTTCAACCTGAACATCACCACCTGTTGTCACCACAACCTCCTCCATGGCAGGCTCAGGAGTCTCACCCTCCTTCAACGCCTTCGGCTTGGTGGCACAGGCTCCCATATTATCCCTCCTTCACCCCCTTTAACAAAGAAAATATCACCTTTTCTTTTGGTATGCGTTAAAGAAAGTTAAGAGAACGATCAAGAATTGTAGACAGACAATTTAAAGCGAGAGGAAAGAAAATATGGGAAACTTAAGGAAAGAAAATATGAGGTGGTGGAAAAGAAAATATATATATATATATATATATATATATATATATGAGAGAGAGAGAGAGAGAGAGAGAGAGAGAGAGAGAGAGAGAGAGAAGAAAAACTGGTTTGCAAATTAAGGGTTTTCGATGTTTTTATGGAAGCTTGATGCTTGTGAAAAATATTTTTTTTAAGAAAATATATTTGGAATTATGGTAGAACAGGTGTCCCAGGAGGGAGAGGGGGAGGAGTTTCTGAGAAGGGTGAGGAGGGAAAGGGAGGAGGAGGACGGAAAATGATAGTTTTTAGTTCAAGCGGGGAATGTGAGGGATTCATAATTCATTTCTTGAATTTGATTTGGATTTTATTATTGATTTATTTTTTTATATTTTTTGTGTTATATGTGCTTGCTAGTGTGTATTTGATATTGCAATAGTTTTTGTTATTGAAACAAATATATTTAAGAGAAACATTTTTAATTGCAGTTTTTAAAAAATAAATTTTAAAAAAAATGTGTTTTGTTAGAATTATTGTAAAATTGATTTTTACATGCAAAATAAATACAAAAAAACAAATTATTTTAGCTTCTACCAAACTTTTAGTTATGGTTGTGATTGACATTGAGTTTTTTAAAATGCTACAAATTATAACTTTAAAAATTAATATATTAAAAATATTTTTTTTGAAAAGCTACAAATTGACACATTGAAAGAGATGTGATATTGATTTTTAAAGTATTAACAAAGATTTAAAGACAATAATCATAGCTAAGAGACAAAGCCACAGTGAAAATAGTGATTAGGATACTAAAAGACTTGTTTAACACCGTTTTTTAAAAAAAAATGAAAAAAAAATGATTTTTTTTATTTTAAATCAAATTGTTTTAGTGTTTTTAAATCTGATAATATCATAAATGATTTTTAAAAATTAAAAAAATATTATTTTAATATATTTCTAAATAAAAATTATTTTCAAAAGTAAACTTAACCACACTTTTAAACCCTAACTAAATACTTATTGTGTGATTTTTTTTCAATTATTGAATTTTCTAGTAATTTAAAGCAAGGAAATGGGACAATTGTGTTGGCTATGGTAACGTAGGCCCTAATTACAGGTTGGCAACTCTTGATTTTACATAATAAAACCTATATTTAAATTAGGGTTTCCTTTTTGGGTTTTTGATAGTTTAAATATAAGATTTATTAGAAATAAAAAAAAAAGTATTTACAATAATATATACGTGTGTGCTAATTGTTCCGGGAGATATAATTAGTGTCTGTTTAGGCGTGTAATTATTTTTTAAAATGTTTTTTATTCAGAAATATATTAAAATAATATTTTTTTAAAAAAAAATTATTTCTGACATCACCATATAAAAATAACTTAAAAAAAACTAAAAATATTTAATTTAAAATAAAAAAATCCATTTTTTTCAAAAATACTTTTACAAAACTTACCGAAACAGTCACTCAATATTCATCAAATCGGAATAGATATTTGATGGGGACGCATATTTAGAAATTTCAAAAGCAAAGAGAGAAAAAAAATCGAAAATTATATTCGCTGTCTTTGCAAGAAAGAAAAATCAAGAGGAAAGTACGGAAGTTTGAAAAAGAAAATGAAAGATGCAAAAAGAAATAATGTAAAAATAAGATCTGATCGTGGATTTATTTGGAAGGTAATTACTGTAAGAAGAAGGGTTCAAATCATAATTTTCGTTGAATTTTATTTTTATATAAATTCATAAATCAACTTATTTATTTATATATTTATTTATAGCTTCCAAATAAATCAACTTATTTTTATATATCAACTTATTTAAATTAGCAAAATTTTAATCTTTAAAATACAAAATAAAAAATATTTTATTTTAGATTAACTCAAATCAATTCTGACACGAGGATGTTAAGGAATCATTTCATCCAAAAGCTTAAACTATTATAATATAATTTATTTTATTCTCTAACACCCCGTCAAGTGAAAATACTTTGAGTTTGAAACTTGCACAGGCATACACTACCTTGTGCTTGGTTTTTTTTTTATTAAATAAAATAAGGGTAGTGAGATTCGAACTTGTGACCGCTAGGTCAATAAGGTTTGATACCATGTTAAAAAACTATTTCACTTAAAAATTTAAGCTATTATATGAAACCCTATAATATAATTTATATTATTATATAACATAGGTTTGGGCTTATATATATATATATATATATATATATAAAGCAGGTGTGTGGTACCCATATAATTTGATCGTGTTGGCCATTACGATTCTATGATCAAGAAGTAAATTGCAAGTTGAGTTTATTTTAATGCTCTGAATATATCCTTCCTTGCAATCACATCTTCTACTTATGGGCCATCACAATTTCTCAAGTTAATGATTAATAGTGTTGTTAAGGTTATTTTTTAAAGTGTTTTTCATTTTAAAATTTATGTTTTAAAAATTATTTTTAATATCAGTATATGAAAATAATTTAAAAACATCAAAAACATTTAAAATAAAAAAAAATATTTTAAAAAAAAATATTTTTAAAATACAATATCAAACAAATACCTTCAAATCTGTAACGGGAGAAAGCTTTAAAGTCATCGATTGATGTTTCCATTTCACCACTTGACATAATCACTCTTCAAAGTTCAAAATGCTTGGATGGTAACGTTAAAAATATATCATTTATTCTTCATCTATTTTTTTATTCTAATTTATTTGATTGCTACACTTTATTTATTACCTAAGGTTATAATTTAGTTTTTTATTAATTTTTTATACAAGTATATTAAAAAACACCTAAAATAATACAAGTTTAATTCTTTTAGATGAATAGCAATTTAAAAGGTAAATCATAATAAACACTAATAATTAGTAAAATAATGATTTAGTGAATTATCTAACCTCCAATTCTATGCTCATTTGCAAAAACTATTTATCCTTTCCATGTATTTATTGTATTCAACCTTTAATTTTGAGATTTTGATTAAATCCTCTTATATTTTATTCAATTTAATTCATATAATTAATTAGTTTGAGCTAGATACATGGTGTCTATACAAGGTAATAATGCATGATTTTCTCTTCAACGATGTAATCAAGATTTATCAGAATAAATATAACCTAAATTATATCAATCACAGAAAAATTTATTGTTAAATATGAATTTCCCAAATTTAATGTGAGTCGTGTCATAAATTTAAATTGTGTCGTTCCGGGAGTGTCATTCCCGTCTTAAAATCATCCTTATTTTGATTAACTTGTGATTGTGTTTCTAATTTTAAGATTATATTTGTTTAACTTTGTGTTTATATTGTATAATTTAAAATTAATTTATCTTGAATTTTAATATGTTTGTTAAATTAATATTTTAATTTTTTTTCACATATATATATATATATATATATGAGCAGTACAACTCCGAAACGGCACGCTAAAATACTCTGAAACCAAAACGTTCTGTACAGATAGAAAAACTGGTACAACAACCGAAACAGTATTAACAAACTTGATAAAAATTGAGCAATGATGATTTCATATGGTTGGGCCACGTAGACTACCATCTCATCATTTCAGCCACTGCTTTCTCTTGGGTCTGTTAACACGACAGCATTTCTCTATAGGAAGAGTCCGAAAGGACTAAACTGTTGGGCCACGTGGACCCAATGAAAAGCTATTGGGTTACATCAAGCCTCTCGAGACTATTATTACATGGCAGATTGCATTTGGAATAATGCCACGTGGGCCCATCATTTAAATCCAACGCTTGATCTTTGCTTAGCCCACCTTGGTGATTAGTAATGTTGAGTTCAGGATTCTTGAAGCAACATAAAACTCCAAAAATAATGATAAAAAGGTTATGATTTGCACTCCTCCATTTATTTATTTATATATTTATTTTTAAATTTATCAATATTAGATATCGACATATTTACAAGTGCTTTTAATTAAAAAAAATAAAAATACATTTTTCAAAAAATAAAACCTAAAAAGACAAAAATCAATCCTATATAAAACCAAATTGTTTTATTATTAAGGTTTGAAAAGGTAAGTTCAAGAAAAGCTACAATTGTTTTTTTTTAATTAAGGTTTCAAAAAAGATTTTTTAGTAAAACTATTCAAGACTAAAGTGTATATTATTAACTAATAAAATACATACTTTATGTTTTTGACCTAGAACTTGGTTTATTTTTAATAAATATTATAATAAAAGTTAAAAAAAAAAACTAAAGTTATTAAACTTGATTCAGGTTTATTAAGATAAATTTATTTTAATTATTTTTAAAAAAGTAAAATCAAAAAGGGGTGTTATTTTTTTTAAAAAATTAATAAATTAGATTTTAACTAAATTTAATCGAGCGAAATTTCATGTTATTTTAAAAAAAAAAGAAAAAAGCTGAGTCGAGCTAAGATAAATCAGCTGAGTCACAAATTAACCCGCGCGACCAGGCCAGGAAAAAAAAAATCAAAAAAATAGCTGCGCCGAGCCAGGGGGCAAGGAGAGGACTTCGCCGCCCCCCTCGTTAATCACCAGAGCTTCCAACTCTTTCTCTCCCCCCCTCGTTTTTTCGTGCCACAAGAACAACACTTTCAGCTGTGTAACAATAGCCCAATTACAAATAAATTCAGGAAAGCATTTGAATATTGTTTTTAGTCAAGAGCTGTTTGTTTTCCTATGATTATGCAAATACCCAGATGGAGAAACGTGATTTTACTCAAGAGTTCATTGGTACCAGCTTCATCACAATCAAAAACAACAAGGACCCATTTTGCTTCAATTCATTCTACACCTATTGCATGTGACAGACGGAAGAGCAAACGGGGTGATGTGAGTTTAAATTCATTCTCTTCTGAGCAGTTTTGGTTTTTTGCGGGAAATGATTAGATTTTTTTATGAATCCTGGGATTTTCTTGTTTGTTTTTGTGATTCAATTAAGGTGATGATTGATTAGCTGTATGGTGTTAGTTTTTGTGTCCTTTTTGCTCAATGTGTGTGGATATATCCATTGGGGTTGTTCCCTTTTGAAATTGAAGATTGAAACTTTATGTTTTGCTTATTGCTTCTTAGTCATAATTCGTAATGGTTCAGCTGAATTCTACTGACAGATCCCTATTTGTATTGGATTACAAGTTAGATCTTATCGTCATTAGTATTGTCAACAATTGTCTTGAATGTTGGGATTTGGGAGCTATGCGATTGCAGTAGGTTATTATGAACCAAGTGGACTTGTTCCATGTTCTGTGTCCCATGCTATGAACTGAACCACATGTCTTTAGGTGGGGAGGAAACATGAAGCTTGCACTTTTTGGTAATTCAACAAATGAACTGTACTATGACTATGACCTTGAGTTGAAATATGGAATAGTTTTTTCCTTGGGTTGAAAATGATTGAGTGGAAAATTTCTAGCAGTTCAAAAACTTGTTCAAACTCTTAGCAACTCTAGACTTGAATGATACTATCCAAATTCCCATGGATTCCGGTGAAATTTCAACAAAATTATTACAAGATTGTGTTCTACAACCAAAAATTGTTGCCATCAACTTCCTGTTGTCGCACAGATTCCAAAAGTATGAATCTTTCATCATTTGGATAACAAAAAATGTAGAAGGTGTGTTTCTCATTTATCCCCTAGGAAGTTATGAGAGCTGTACATGCCTCTGATAAGCTGCTAGAAGCATATTTGGGTTTCTCTTGTTTGGGATCATCATATGGCCACACCAAATATTCAAACAACGAATAACCAATTTTAAACCTAAATGTTCCTTTTCTAGTTTTTTGAATGTATTGGCCCTCATGAAACAGGGAGATGATAGTTTTTGGTATACTGCTTCTCTTTGTAGTTAATTTCTTTATTAGATGTAAGTTAGAGAATCGTCATTGTTTTTGTTAGTCACATTCCTCGTCTATTCATTTATTTTCTCACAGATCTGTGGATACTAAAGATTGCCTATGAGAAAGACTAACATTGTTCCTTGGCCAGGATAAAAGAGGATTCCAACAGCCATCTAAGGTAAAGAAAAATGTTGCCACCTCTAGTCAACAACATTTGTTACTGTTTCTATCCCTGCTAATAAATTGAGATGTTAAAATTTACTTCTCACATAAATTTCAAAAAGTCACAAAGCTTTTCTTGTGTCTCCTATCCTAATAAGATCTGCTTTTTTACTTTTTACATTTAATGAACTTTGCATGCACTTTCCTTTACTGTCAGTGCATCTTATTCATTTAATTCTCTTTTAAAAAAAAAATTGACATGCAAATATAACTTCAGGATTACATAAAATTTGTAAGACGCCAAAAACGTGCTGATGAGAAGAGAGCATTGAAAGACTTTCTCTACAATGATGGACCTCTTAGAACATTTCTGGTAAACCTGTCTGTTACTTTGTCTGAATAACAGAAATCCTTGGTGCAAACTTACATTATTGCATTGACATTTACAGAGCATTTTAATTGGAAAACTCTATAAACAAGCAGTCAATCATTCGCAAAAGCACAATTTCACTGGTATAGCCTAGATTGCTCAAGTCTTTTATGTGACTGTATATCGCTTCCAGTTTGTCTTGGCTGAAAAGATTTACATTATGATTTTGCAATGTGTGTATGAATACAATCAGTGTATCCATGAACCTGCTTTTCTAGTTTTATATCTATCTAACTCAAATTCTAGTTGTTTAATGAAAAGGTGCATCATCATCATATCAGTCATGCAGTGTTTTTCGAATGGCAATCTGAATCTTGAATCTGATTCTCCATTTTTTCTTGACCTGAAACAAATGCCATGAATTGTTCCCTGCTCATTTATTATTTGAAGCATATGTATTTTCTCGTAGACAGAGCATATACCTCAACCTTTAATTCTCTTCATTTTTTTCTGGTCAAAAGTTTATCTTACATATTTTAGAAGTGATACATGCACTGATTTGCTTTTTTATCCAGCATAAGGACCCAATATGGTCATCCAATGCAGAGCCCCCAGTTGGCTCCAGAAAAAGGAATGAAAAGGCTTATGCTCGATCTGCTAAGAAATATCACCAAGATAGAACAAGAAGTGGGCCTTTTCCTTTTTTCCTTTTGTTTATTATTTCCAGCCAACAGGCCATAGTACAATGTGATTTCCCTGCTTCTCACAAAAGGATGGACTCCTAACTTAATGAAATGATCAGGTAAGCTAAGAGAAGAGAGTTCCGCAGAGGACTCTGGTGAACCTGAGACAGTTTTTCATGCAACATTTGGAAGCAGATGGTATACTTGGTCTCACAAGTCATGCCAAAGAGAACCATCTGGATTTGAGTGGAGAGAGTCTCCAAAGTTGGAAGGACCAAAGATACAGGGAATGGGATGCTAATCGAGAAACAGAGTCTGACAATGCATCGTATTCTGTGGGATCACATTCTGACAGAACAATCCTTGGACTGCCTCTAACTGGTCCTTTAAAGATTGAAGATGTTAAGAACGCGTAAGTGCTTTACTGGTTTTCTTGACCATGAAAGTAAGCATCCTTTTTATCTTTGATGCAGCAAATTTTCCTCATTACACCATTGATGATCATTTCTACCTTAATCATGCCTGCAGTTTCCGCTTATCAGCTTTAAAATGGCATCCAGATAAGCATCAGGGTGCTTCACAGGTCAGTTGATAAATTTAACCCTCCACCCATACCTGTATCCTGAAAATCATGTTTAGTTTTGGTCCCTAGTTAGACTTTATCGTTTCTTTGATCAACCAAGACATTGCCCTTCTATAAGCAGGATATGGTATCAAATCCTCATCGCATCACTTCTGATGATTATAGGGCACACCCTATATTTATCATTTTGTTTTGTAAGTAGTGTGTTTAGAAGCGCGAAGATTTACAAAGGCTATTTTGATAGAAGCACGTGGAAACCAAGACAAGAATTGCCTACAATGACATTGTTGGGAAACAGTTGAATGAATTCAAATATAGAATAGCCTGAATAACTTAAAGTACTTCCAATCTCAAGTGTGTATCTATAACCAAAGTTTTTCCTCAAAAGTTATTGAATTAACCTGGCTAAACAGGTTCTAGGGAGCCAAATCTTTTGAACATCTTGAAACATGTATCCAGCTCAACCTTGATTGATATTGTTAGCTCAAAGATTACGGGGGGAAAGGTTTTCTAATCTTGATCCTGTAAAAAGAGTAGTATATCGAAAAAGGTCTTACTCGCGAAGAAGACCATGAGTGGATAGTGAATGCTTGAACAAGGTTTAAAGAGTATTGTAGACGATTGTCTGAACCACTATAAATTGGTGCCTCTCGTACTCTCAAACTCATTTTATTTGTGCCTTGCATAATTGTTTGTTTTTGCCAAAATGGATGTATTAAATTTCTTTAAAGTATCAAACTTTCAATTGAACATCTAATTCACCTCTCCTAGGTGCTATTTTAGATTTTCAGATATTGCTAGCTTCAACTTTGATTTTTTCTTTTTCTTTTTCTTGCTTGAGCATTTATTTTCATGAATATTTGCAGGCAGCTGCCGGAGAGAGATTCAAACTCTGTGTTGACGCATATAAATCATTATGTGATGCTCTCGCCTGAGTTGAAAGCACCAGGCTGCAACTGATTTCCTCACATTCCTCACTGTTAGTCGCTACCTTTTTTTTAATGGAGAAGAGGTGTACTATATCATTTACTTATATTTTCTTCACAATATTATGAATTAATTCTTTCTTTTTCGCTCTACCAACCAATTCATTAACCCCTTTTCAACAGCAAGGGTTCAGTTTGAGATTTCAATCATTTTTGATGAATGGATGCTGATGGGTTTTGCCTTTAGTTCAAGTTCAATCCATGCTCTAAAACTGTTCGTATTCAATACCTTCGATTAAAATATAATGAAATCGATAAGGTTACTTGACCAGGCATTAAACAGAGAATATCTCCAAGAAACATTCTTGAAGATTCAAAGAACTCCAAAAATATTTCACTTTTACCAGTTCTTCATTAGAAGATCATGTGAATAAGGGAAAAAACAATAAATTATTTGATTTTTATTTGGATTTGGATTTCAATAGAAGACTATCTTTCAAAAACAATCTTCCATTGTCCCCATATAAACAGCTTTTTTACATTGTAGAAAGAAAAAGGTCATCTTGTATGGTAGAGATGACAGGACTCTGGGGTCTGGTGTCTGAAACTGTACATGAGTTGTCTGGGAAATTATTGTGATCTTTAACACTTCATGTTCTTGGTTCTATAGTCTTCTCCCATGTGGGACCTGTCGTTTGGACAAAAGCCATGACTGAAAAATTCAAGTGATGTTAGCTTAATCTATCAGGGGTTCTAGCCAATAAGATAGGATTGTTTTTTAGTAATTCATTTTGGTTTGTAAAGTTTAATTTAATCATAATTGAAAGCCAGTTACTTTTGATTTCTTATTCAAGGGTGCAATTAAAAAGGATAAACCAGAATACAAAAAGCAATAAACATAGTTGACAAGACAAAAATTTTCAAAAAAAAATACACTTAAGTCCTTGAACTTTAAAATTATACAATTTAGGTCTCTTTAAATTTATAACACTTTTGACATAAAAAAAAATATTTCAAGGATTTTGATAAGGTATTTTGGATTAAAATAATTTAAAAAATAGATTTTTTAATAAAAAAAAAATCAAAGCTAAAACACGTGTGCTTAATAACATTAGAAGAGCATTATTTCCATGAGACACGTGTATATATAGATGCAAAAGTGTCAAAAGATAAAGGCAAGAGTGAGTTAATGCAGATGGACCCTTTTGATATCTTCTTTTATTCACCATGTGCATTTATTATGGCAATGTCAGATATTTTCCTGGCTTTGTCCGGTTCATGTTTTAAAAATATTTTTTTATTTTTTTATTTTAAATTAAAAAAAAATTAATGTTTTTAGATTATTTTAATAGGTTAATATCAAAAATAATTTTAAAAAATATTTTGATATATTTTTTAAATAAAAAACACTTTTAAAAATAATTTAAACCATGCTTCCAAACAATAAATTGATATCTATCATTTTCTATAATTACTAGAATATATTATATAAATATAATACCATAAAATTACTTATTATTGAATATATGATGTATTTATATTATTATTTTTATCTGACCAGCCTGTAAACTAGTTGAAACTTGAGGATTCAACTCCAAATTTTCAGGATAGGAGATGATATTGATGAAGATTTTTATCAATTCTCAATGTCTCCCAAACTTTGTATAGAATTTTGTGTTGGTTGCGAGTTTGTCAATTTCAGTATCAGTTGATGATTTGTTTTTTTTAATTGGAACGAAATATTTTATTTTTGTGTGTCATTTTAGAGTTGTACTATTTATATTTATATTTATATTTATATTTATATTTATATTTAAATATATTAATTTTTAAAAAATAGTTTAAATTTAAAAATAAAATTATTTAAAATCATACCATGTAATTAAAAAATCAATTAAAATAACCAAATAATAGAATGCTTTCACTTCCTACTTTTACTGCCTTGCTTTCTGGCTACTAGTACTGCCCCTTAATTCTCAACGGGTAATTTTCCTCCTCCATTCAAATTTCAAGGTATAAATATACACACAACTGCATCTATTTTTAGATAAATTGAGTATATTTCACTATTTTCAGTGTCCATGAATTGTAAAAGTGACGATGTCACTAGATTTTTTTTAAATGGATTAAACTAGTAAACATTTTGATTTTTTTAAAAACCAAGTAAGATTTTAGTAATTTAATTAAACCCAATTCAAACCTAATTAGATCAAAACTAACAAAAATAATTGATTGATCCTATGTATAGCAATACAATTATATGATTTCAAACATATTATGTGCCTGTTTGGCACTGCGGTCAAACCGGCGTTTAGCCAAAATTCAATTTTTTTTATTTTAAATGAATTTTTTTTTTATATTTTTAGATCATTTTGATGTGCTGATATCAAAATAATTTTTAAAAAATAAAAAAAATATCATTTTAATATATTTTTAAATAAAAAGTATTTTTAAAAGCAACCACAACCGCTCTCTTAAACAGGTCCTATGATATGTTTGTCAAACTTATATATGGATTGGGCTAAAAGAAACATGGGGAATAAACTTATATACTATTTTGTATTTTGTGTGGTAATTGTTCAATCTACCAGCATAAACCTACTAATCTTACCCCCACTAAAAGAGAGTTAAAAAGAAAAGAGCAGCAAAAGCATTCATGATATCTCTCTCAAAAGCAGCCCCCATCATGCGCAGTCATCAAGCCCAAGACCTAGCTGGTAGCATCTTTGAATGACAATACACAGAAGATTAAATTAATGAATTATATCTAGAACCCTATTATTGAAAAATATAATTTATAAATTCAAATAAATATATTTTATAAATTCAGATAATCCTTTACATAATATAGAATGAGTGAATCACCATGAAAGGAGAACAATAGCTTAGCATTCATGCCTGTCCAGGAAACATAAAAATGGGATTCCAATTTCCAAATTGTGATTGAAATAAAAGAAATTAATTGTAAAAAATGAAAACAAATTCTCTCTCCCATCAAATTATTGAAGTTTGAAACTTTTTTTCTTGCTCGAACTTCTAACACTAAGCTTACACTTCTAAAACAGGTACTAAAAACAAAGAAGCACAACTGAAGTAGATACCATGAACGCATAGATGAAGATCAAGAATCCAAAATACAGAGCCCAGTTCCTCTTAAACTTACCAAAGTAACTCTCGGGTGGTTCTTGATAATGAATCTCAAGTTCACCCTCATCACTAACAAGAACGTGATCGTGACCATACTCGTTGCTACCACCAGCTGTTTTCATCTTCAAATCCCTTAATTTCTCAGTAGCCAGGCCAAGAGTGAGCTTGTGACACCTTCTTTGGTACTTGAATCCATTGATGCACCTGAGGGTTTGAGCCACGGAGACATAGAAGATGAGGTGTGATAAGGGAGAGGAGAATAATGGGTGCCCAACAATGGCGGCATTGAAGGCGATTCGGCTGAGCTTCGGCCATGAAAATGAGAGAGAGGAAGATGAAGAAGAGGAGGAAAAGTTTGTGGAGTTCTTTCTTTTGGAGGTCTATGGCTCTTTTCTTCTCAAGGGTTTTCTCAAAGTGGAGTTGGATTATGGTGTTTATAGCTTGGAAAGCTGTTTCTTTTGGGATTTGTTGTTGGTGATGCTGGTGGTGGGTTTCGTAGTCTGCCATTGTTGAGAGAGGGGTCGCTCTCTCTGTTGTCTGTGGCAGGGGGATGGCTAGGTGGTTTGTGGAAAAGGCCATATTTTTATAGAGGCTGTGATCTAACGGGACATAAAATTGGTAGCCTTCAATTTATATGTTTGTTAGTTTTGTTTTCTGAGTGAGATAATACTAAACACACACTCAAATTAATTTTATTTTTTAAAAAAATATAATTTTTAAAAATAATTAAACAGATTTTTAATCTACTTCTAATAACTCTTTTAAAAATAAAATTCTCGATGATGATTATGATCAACCATCTAATAGTTTGAGTTTAATATAGGATTAGTCGAGACACACGCAAACTAATCCGGTCATCCATATTAATAATAATAATAAAAATGCTAGCAGTGCTGGATAATTTACAAAGACTTTGTAAGGTAGCCCAAATTAGCAAAGCTCATCTTCATGGTTAGTCTAGCTCATCTCCTTGGCACCATCAGAACTCTGACCTTCACAAACCCCTTCCAAGTTTCCATTTTTATCTACCATGATTACCACGACAGCACCAATTTGCAGCAGTGAAAGTTTCCAAGAACAAGAAGAACGTTACACACATATGGCTAGCATATTGGACACTGAAGTGTAAAGCATTTTCATCCAAGCTTCAGGATTGGAGGCCTGCCATGGCAGAAGTCAAAAGGTACTGCTTTTGCCAATCACACCAGATCAAAGCGCACGGGTGATTATGATAGGCACTCGTCAAAAAAGTGAGAATCACTTTCAACGTGGAGTTAGTGATGAGGGCAGACTGCCATTTTGTTTTCTCCCCATGGTTTTTATCTCCCCTTTATCAGCTCCATGGATTGGTCCCCTCCTACACAAAAATAACCAAACTATTTGCAATTTGTCATCTCTAAAAGTGATGCTGGACTGCATTGATCATGAAACATTGACTGATACAAATATGAACAAAAATTTTCCACTTTTGCATACATGTGTGAGCTCACATAAGCTGCTGAAAAGTGAAGTGCAAACTATTTTAGTACATATCAATCTCCTACTAATTTCAACCTCTCTCTCTTGACAAGTTTATTCAACAAATGATGACCATATACACTATACAAATGCAAAGATGCCGCTTTCTATGAGATGTATTCCTAGTTGGTTCTTGACAATAAGGTCTTCCAAACCGGAAAGTTAATGGAACGAACTCCATAATCACTTCGACCCACGTCTCAGAAAAAGGCACACTAAGTTTAGCTGTAGAAAGAAATTCATTGTCTAATCACTCCATAATTTCCATTGAAGAAGGATCAATAGCTACAATTCGATAACCATCTCCATCTTCTTTGCTTCTATAGTCTTCTTGAATCTGATCAACATTTTCGCTTTCTCTGTCTTCTGTCGTGGCAGAATCGGGCAGTTGTTGATCTCCTTGGCCACCCATCATATGCATTAAAAGTTCTTCGGGCTTCAACTCGTAACCGGGATTATCAACCCTCCTAGTCTTCTCTCTGTATAGAGCATCAAGCTGTTGAAAATAAGGACAAGTCTTAGAGTCACCAGGTCTTTTTTTATTGCTCTCTTTTACCCTCTTGAAGTACTTGTTCATATTCTCCCATTTCTCTTTGCACCTCTTTGCACTCCTATCATAACCGAGATTTTTCATTGAAGTTGATATCTCCTCCCACAGTGGTCCCTTTTGGTCCATTTTCTTGACACTGGAATTCAAGATAAGTTCGTATCTTGATCAAAGATTCAATTTCTTCTTTAGGCCATCTAGATGAGCTCATGTTGACAAAACTCTCAAGACTGTTATTTTCATGTGTCTTCACTGCATTCTCCACTGGAACTGCTTGGTCCTTGGGCAACCGCGCTGAAACAGAAAATTGCACTGGAACTGTTTGATTGTCAGGAAACTTCATCGGAACTGTAGGGTTGTCAGGCAATTGCACCGGGATACCTTGCTCAGAGAACTTCTGTAAGAACGCAAGCACAGCTGCATCTTTTGCAGCTGAAATTGCTCTTTCGTGAACTAAAAGCTCGTGTTCTCTCTTAATCCTGTCCAATTCTTGCATCTTCCACGCTTCTTCTCTTGCTATCCTTTCTTGCTCGCATTTCTCTATCGCTTCTAGAAACTTATTTTGCAAATTCTCTTGCTTTTCTACCACTTCCTTCATCAACCTCTCAAAAAAATCTGCTAATTTCTGCTTCTTCTTTCTTGTTCCATCTGATTCCTCACTCGAAGTAGATGCAGTTGAAGTAGAGGTGGCGTCAGTGCAATTCGTACTGGGACTTTGGATAGAACATGGAGCAATATTTGGGATGAAACTCACCGGGTTTACCGAGGCCGAAGGCATTAAACAATGAGCTCTATCTGACGATGCAGGTGACACTAACGCATTGGTCTTATCTAAAGCTTGTAACTGTTCGAAAAACCTATAAGTCTTGCCATTTGGCCTACCGGACTGGCCTCCTTTGGTTCTTCTATGATACTTGTAAATGTTTTCAAACTTCTCTTTGCATTTCTTGGCACTTCTGTTATACCCAAGCTCATTCAATTTCCTGATAGCAACAGTGCCAATAGGAAACATAAAAAACTCCATGGTCTCACTAACGGCTTGAACTTTGAGTAAGCCAATAAAATAAATCAAACATGATTCAATAACTAGAAAAATTAACACGAGAGTAATTTGAGCTAAAAAAGCCATCCTTATTAGACCCTTTTGACAGCACGCACAGAAATTTAATGCTAATTAACTTAGACTATAAACAATTTAACACAGTAGACAAAAAGAGGAGTAATATTGCAATTCAGCTCAAATGGGTACCTCAAGATTGATTATTATGCAACAATCTACTAAAAACAAGGTTTTCTCCACCATTTTCTCAGCAACCAAACATAAAATGACAAAAAAATCATAAAGTTAAAATACTTAACGTCAATTTCTATCAAACTTTCCGGAAGAAGCTAAAAAGCTCACCTTGAAACCTTTTCCCAAAGAGGAGCTTTAACAACAGAGTCTCTAAATGCAAAATCCATATCAGACCTTATCTTCAACAAAGCTAAAGTCTCTTGCTTTGGCCACCTGTTACCTGTCGAGCACTGCACACCCTCTTCAGCTTGCACTCTCATATCTTCATCGCCATCCTCATCCTCCCAGTCACCGGCGGCGGCGCTTGAATTCTCCGGGAGAGTGGTTGAAGTTTCCATGATTTGGATAGGAAAAAAGAAAAGTTACAGCTTTAGATAAGAAAGGTGAATTCTTCGGAGGGCCTGAGTTAAATTCTCCTCTCTCTTTTTTTCTGGGTTTTTGTTTTTTAAAATAAAAATAGGGTTTTTAGCCTCTCTCTTACTACTACTATCTACAATTCTACTCTGTGGTTATGGTTCATTACAATGGTGGTGAAATTAAATTAGGGTTTTTAGTTTTATATAAAGGGATAAAGTTGGGGGTGTGTGATCAAGTGGCGGGTACAAAAAAACAAGAAGCTTGATTTTTTTGACATGTGAATTTTGGAAGTATTTTGGGGGTTTAAAGCAGATGGGGTTGGGGGTTGACTTTTGGTAAAAATAGGTGGCTTGCAAATAATAAAAATAAAATAAAATTGGTAGAGGGTGAAATTGAGGAGTAAAAGTTGAATGAATATGGATATTATTGTGGTGGCAAGTTGTGTTTTTCTTGTCTTCATTGATAAATAAGAGCCCTACCAAGCCCATTGTTTTCCCTTTCAATGTCTCCATTTTACATTTAGACTAGAGAGGAGGAATCCATGGCTTTGGATATAACAAAAAAAAAAGATATTTAATTTGTAATTAATATTATTTATTATATTAAAAGAAAAGATAGATTGACGTATTAAGAAAGTTAAAGAAATTAAGCTCAAGGAAAGAATTTGTCTTCATATTGATTGTTTGATGTAGCTTTAATCCAATCCAATCATCTCAATCGCATAACCAAGTGTTTATTTTTTGTGGTGTAATATATTTTTATAGTATCTTTTAATTATTATTATTTTTTTATCATTTTAATACATCAATGTTAAGAAAAAATATGTTTTTAATTAAAAAATACGTTTTTTACTAAAAAATACTAAATTATATATATATGAGATATGAGAATGGGAAAAGGAAAGAATTTGTCTTTGTTTGATGTAGCTTTAATCCAATCCAATCATCTCAATCTCAATAGCATAACCAAGTGTTTGTTTTCTTGTGGTGTAATATATTTTTTATAGTATCTTTTATTTATTATTTTTTATCATTTTAATACATCAATGTTAAGAAAATAATATGTTTTTAATTAAAAAAATACTTTTTTCCTGACAATACTAAATTATATATATGAGATATGAGAATGGGAAAAGGAATCTAATAATATTAAAATAAGATGAATGATTGTGGGTCTAGATGAGGCTCCACGTCATGATGCCATGTTTTCGAGATAAGTTACACGTCACAATGATCTAGAGATCATTTTGACAGCTTTGGATAGGAAATTAGGAACTTACTTTTACACCAAGAAATATGAGGGGAATAGAATAGAATTTGCTCATCCTAATCATGCAAGCTGGTGAGAAAAACTAGTTTTTATAATTATAAAAAGAGTTACAGTATGTAGTTGAGATTGATTTTTGAAATGTATTAAAATATTTTTTGTGAAAATAATCTAATAACACCAAACAAATTTAAATTTTAAAAACAGCAAACATGTCCTTTGTTAGAGAATAATATAAATCATATTTTAGAGTCTCACCTAACAGCTTAAGTTGTTCGATGAGATGATTCATTAACATGATATCAGAGTCTTGTTGACCCAGCGGTCGCGAGTTAAAATCTCACCACCCTTTTTCTATGTAATAAGAATCAATCACAAGGTAGTGTGGGCATGTGTGCAAGTTTCAAATCCAATGATTTTTACTTGAAAAAATGTGTTAGAGAATAATATAAATCATTTTTTAAGATCTCATCTAATATCTTAAATTTTTAAATAAGATGATTCTTTAACCACTTTAGTTTGGTAACACGATAGAAAAGCTTTGCAAAATTATATTTTAATATATCTCATTAAAATATATACATATATATATATTTAAAAAATACCAATTGAAACATGAAAGAAGCCCACTCAAATGATTATAAACGTCTTTTCATAGTTACCAAGCAAGCAACTACAAGAAAACAGCTCATAAAAGTCCAATTTTTTCAACCATAGATTAAGGTGGTGAAATTGTGGACTTAAACCATCTACGAGTAGATAAATGGGACCTTCGTGACCGTGAGCATCCATTTCTATACACCTTTTGTCCTCTGGCTCGAAATATCTTGCTTCAATGGAGGTTTCTCAGTGTCAAAATCGATTTTTATGAGTAGATTGGAAGTTATTATCATGGCAGCATGCATGTTTTAATGCTACAAGTAACTCTCTGTTCTTGATGAAGACGTATTTCTAGCTTTTGATTGTGCTTTCAAATACATAATTACTTCCTTCTTGCGTAAGGGATTTCACATTCTCCATCGAAGTAGGTTAGGGATGTCCCGGGAATGTGATTGTTAAAAGATATATAATAATCGAGTGTATTAATTAAAAGATAATTATTCAGAAAACAATCCCTGGGAAGAGTAAAATATGTGTGCTACAAGCGTTATAATATATTAAATATTTGTTGAATTTAAACAAGAAGATGAGAAAATTACTGTGAATATATATGTGCTGGCCCCTACTACTATTATGTGAATTTGTTTTTTATTAAGATGTATCCCGGATAGTTTATGTGTATTTTGATTAATCATATAAATTCTAAAGTTAACGATCATGTAAATCTTTGGTGGTTATCATATTAATAACTACAAGACTCGAACTTGAAACCACGTGAAGAGCAAACTCTTTAATCCCAAGTTTTGTCATCTTATCCAAAAAGCTCTAAAGTTAACGATCATGTAAACCTCTAATGGTCATCATATTAGTAACTATAGGGCTTAAACCTGAAACAACAAGAAGAGCAAACTCCCGTAATCCCAACCTCGGTCATCTAATCCTACAGATCCTGAAAGTTAACGACCATATAAACTTCTAATGATTATCATATTAGTAACCTTATGACTCAAACTTGAAACCACGAGGAGACCAAACCCTTAATCCCAACCTCGATCACCTAATTCTACGGACCTTGAAATTAACGACTATATAAACCTCTAGTGATTATTATATTAATAATTATAATACTCGAATTTGAAAATATACAAACCTTTTAATCTCAATCTGTATCGCCTAATACATGTTTCTATCGTGTGAATTATTGTCCTGTTAGGTGCTGTGTTGCCTTGCTCTTAGGTTCTTTGGCTCTCACCATCTCATCTCAGTTGCTTTGTGAGGTGCCTGGTAACGTAAAAGACTAAAGAAGATTGCCTCCTTTTTCCTCTCTTTTTTTCAGTGAGTGCCGGATAGTGTACTGTAATATAAAAAATAAAAAATAATTTAGATGTATTTTTAAGTAAAAAACATTTTTTTTTTTTAATTGGAATGTTTGGATCATCTTGTGTATACCTCAACTAAGCTCTCGAGCTATCATATTTGTGCCCGATAGAATCTATAATATCACTAGTTAGTAGTTACACCTTTACCATTATAAGTTTTTTTATTATTTAAAACTTTGATATAGTGTATATTATAATGTTTATTAATACACATAATTTCTTAACACTTCCCAAAAATCTTAATATTTCATTCATTGATAGTACTTTCTGAAAAAAATCAGAATAGTGGTATTGATGTAATTATGGCGTGTTTATATCATTTCATTCAATAAAATAGTAATAAGATATTAAATTTGAATCCAAAAGTCAAATACTATCCTTAATAATCTTATCTCCTAATTTTTTTTCGTAAATGTTTTGTTCATTTATTATTTTTATTAGAGAATGTTATGGTTTGATAGTAAATCAAAATGAATTTCCAAGTTCTTGGTGGAATTTTCTCGAGATGCTTTATTTATTTGAGAGGAAATTCACAAACAATTATGGATTTGTGAAAGAGAATGGTGACCTTATAGGACTAGTAGTTGTTATAAGTTTTATTTATCCCAAGAGTCAGTTTCCATGGCAGCAAGAAGCGTACTGGTTTTTAAAGAGCGTGATATGATAATAAAAAATTTAAAATTTATCTTGTAAATCTTGAATTTCAATCAAAACGTGTTTATTCTGTAAAATTTTAAAACAAGTAGAGTTTTATTAATTTAATTCAGTCTCAAAAAAAATATTTAAAATAAGATGGAGTTTCATATAATCCAAAAAAAAAAAAAAAGTGGTAGCTGCCTACTTCGCAAAAGAAAGAAATCCATCTAACCTAATTCATTCATGTACCACGAAAAGTGAAAAGCATAGCTATCATCAACCACATGGAATGGAGGGTGAAAAGTATGTGAACGCTTTGAGGCTATAAAAGAAAGAAAAGCTTAAACTCAATGCTTTTTTTTTTAATTGTGTTTTAAAAATATATTTGACTTGAAAAACCTAAAATTAATATTTTTTTAGTATTTTCAATAACTTTAACTTGTTGGTGCTAGAAATTATAAAAAAAAAATTATTTAATTTAAAACCAAAAACAATTTAAAGCTATTATGAACTACAAAACACACTCTTATAATCCCTATAATTGAACCATATGACGGCTAGAATGTGAAAACTTGTAGCTAAAAAGGAAAAGAAGCTTTAAGGCTTGTGTAGCAATTGGTTGGTAATCCTCACTTTTTTGTTTTTTAAATCAGACAAAATAATCAAATAATTGATGTATAAAGCACACCAACCACAACTCCTAACTCACCTTGCATGCCTCTTTCTTAATCCACTCCTCTTTATTGCTCAACAAAACATTTTTTTCCTTGTAATTTCAATGCATCAAAAAACACAGTTTTTTTATGTGAAGAAACTTCATTTCCCAGAAAATATATTTTGTAGATTTAGATGAATCAGTAAAATTTCGGTTGTTCTAGACTATTATTTAAAGAAGATATATATATCATCCTTTACCTTTGAGAATCAGTAGATGTTTGGAGTGCGGTTAAGGTTGTTTTTTAAAATGATTTTCATTTAGAAATTTATTAAAATTATATTTTTTATTTTTTAAAAATATTTTTGATATCATGAAAATGATCTAAAAACACCCAAAAATTAATTTAAAATAAAAATTAAAAATAAAATATTTTTAATTTGCAAACCGCATCTTAAAGAATTGCTCTCCATAGTGCCGATTGTAAAATTAATTCTCATGAGCCATAAATGAAGAAAAATAGAAGCACTAAAAAATTGAAAATGACTGTTTTGCAATGATTTTAGAAAATAAATTGATGAAATTTTGGGGCCAAACCACTCATCTTCCTAGACAAGCCTTGCAAATCGAATCTAGCCAAGATATGAAAGGACGCCCTAGATAACTTATTTATCTTATAAAATATTGGCTTCAATTATTTTTCATGGACTTGATAGAGATTGAAAAGGAAAAGTTAGAAAAAAAAAAAGAAATTAGCTTTATTAATGGTAGAATTCTTTTAGGTCAATAAAAAAGCTATAATATTAAATTTTCATATCTCTTTATTCATTAAATAAAATATAATAGCAATCATGTGTTTGACTCTCTTTATTTTATTTTTTTCGCCCCACCTGAGAATATAAACTATTATAACATATTAACTTTAGAGTGTAAAATATAATTTTATAAAATAAAAAAAAAAGTACAAAAATTTAGTAAATTACATGAAATTTGTTTTTTTAATAATTTTAACAACATTTCTTAAATATGTTTCCAATCATTCTTATTTTGAAAATAAAAAAAAATCATTTCAAAACTATATATAAAAATAAATTTATTTTTATCTTTTAAACCAAATACTTTTTACTAGTATCTTTTGAAACAAAAACTTTTATTTTTATTTGGTCATTTGTAATGGGCTTAAAGATTAGATGGGCTTTCATATAGTCCACCCAAACCCAATCTTCAATTTAGCCCCAAAAAAATGAAAGAAAAAAGAAAGATGGAAGAGCTTATAGTAAAATTATCAATACCGTTTCGGTTAATGTTTTGTTTTTTCAATTGGAATAGAATGTTGCAGTTTCGGAGCATTTCGGAGTGTCGTTTCAGGGTTGTACTGTTTGTATGTGTGTGTGTATTAATTCAAAAAAATAGTTCAAATCCAAAAATATAATTATTTAGAATTGTGCAAATTTAATCTAAAAAAAGACACAATAAAATTAATTTTTTGAACAAAATTATGAACATATATAATATTACAAGAATGTCATCATCAATCTCGCAAGGTCATTATATTCTCTGATTGCTCTGAAATTTTAACATAATATATATAAATATGTCAAGAGACTCCTTGTAAAATGCATCTTAATCTAACAATCGGACTCAGATATATGATTGATTTTGTAAAATTATTTATTATTAAAAAAATCATTATTTGGCCGAAACGGAACGGGTGAAACGAAACCGGTACGTTTCGACTGGTATTTAGCTGAAAAATCTAGAACGAACAAAATTTAAATAAGATAAAAATAAAATAATTTTATTTTATTTTTTTAACTGGTAAGATTGTTTAGCGAAATTAACATCTATGGCTTATAGCACTAATATTCGTGGACACAAAATTCAACCAGAGAGCGACATTACAGGGAGAGAGAGAGACAGATGTGAGTTACATTGAATCTACTTTCAAGTCAAAGTTGAATCCCTTACATCTTGCAAGCTCCAGTTCATGTCTTCAGTTTCTGATCCCTGCCCTTTGAATATTTTTGAGCGTGCATCTGTTTTGTGGAATTATGGTATTGAAATTAGCAATCTTGAGCAACTGGGGTTAAACTATGTTCACATTTTGCTTTTGATCAGTTTTTTATGTGGGTTTTGGGCTTCAGTTGTGTTTGTTTTTGGTTTTTAGAAAATGGGTTTTCTTTGTTTATAGAAAATTTTAAGGAATTACTATCTTTAAAGGGTTAAACTATGTTGGCCTTCCTGGGAGCAAATTCATTACTTCAGGGATACAATCTTCCAGAATCGTGCTGATTTCTTCATTGATTTCAGTTGAAAATTGACACATTGCAAGAAGAACACACGTAACACAATCCCATATTGAAAAACCAAATCCATCACTGTTAAGTCTTAGAAGCCAGCAAAAGATTGTCTCTGCAACTGTTGAAAAGGAAAAATCAATCCAGCTTACATTACACAAGGCATCAAGAAGAAACAGGAATAATATAAATTATATTTTAAGGCATCACCTAAAAGTTTAAGTATTTAGGTGAAAATATTTTTTAATGTGGTATTAGAACTTTATTAACCCAGCAGTTACGGGTTCGAATCTTACCACTCTCATTCTATTCGATAAAAATCAAGTATAAAACAGTATGAGTCTGCAAATTTCAAACTCAAAAGACTTTCACTTCTTTGCCAAACACCAATCACTTCTTGATCACAAAAAAATCCCTACAATTGTTCGAATAAACATATACATGAAATTGGTGTTCTATAGACCAAGAAAATCTAAATTACAATTAGTTTGAACAGAATTGTGAAACATGAATTGCGAGGGGCTTACACGAAGGAAAAGCCCTACAAAAATAGAGGTAAGCCGCTGTCAATGGAGAGCACACGGTATTCTTTAGTAAAAGGCGAAAGAATAGTTCGCTCTGTGCTCACCACACGGCTCCATGGTTGGATGGACTACCGGTATGTTTCATTATATAGAAATGAGAGCCGGCCGTTTTATGTTTCTTTTGTCGATGTGGGACTGGTTTTTTCCTTTCAAATGATTTCGTAACTACTCAACTAGGTACCATTAATCTTACATCAACTGGATACATGTATGCCAGCTTGGGGAACTACTTGGTTTTTAGTTATGAGACCGATCTGACCTGTTAGTTTTATCTGGCGATCTGCCAACCATGTTCTAAATACATGGTTTCTTGGAGATTGGAGAGAAAGAGTTATAAATATCAGCCGAAATATTCTGATTTTATTAAATAATAAATAATTTTATAATATTAATTATATTTTTTAATCCGATTGTGAGATTAAATTTTACGAAGTCTTTTAACATATTTATATATATTATGTTAAAATTTCAGAGCAATTATAAAATGTAATGATGTTGCGAGATTGATGATGATATTCTCGTAATATTATACATGTTCATAATTTTATTCAGAAAAATCATTTTATTGTTTTTTTTTAGATTAAATTGCACAATTCTAAATAATTTTATTTTTGAATTTAAACTAATTTTTTTGAATTAATATATTTAATTATATATACACACAAACTTGATAGTTTTTTTGGCTATGTTCGATGCTATTAAGCACAAGTATGTGCAACTTCTCACGGAGCTCAGCTCTAACCATATGGGAATGTAGGGGAGAAATGTGTTAGAATTCTGCAACACTAGATCAATTTCTATTAGAGTTTTATTATTTTCAAGAGTTATTTAGTTGACTAGTTTTCATTTTAGGTAGATAAGGATAAACCTTAGTTAAATAAGGATAAATCTTAGCCTAAGCAGGAATCATAAGGCTATATATAGCCAAATTTATACATTTATGATTATGTTCAAGAGAGTATAAGAAAATAATAAAAGAGAAAGTGTTAGCTACTGTGTTTCTCAGCAAAATCAACGTGAGTTTTGTTCAGTAATTAGTATCAGAGCCTATAGGTTGAAAGGAAAGACCAGGTTGGGAAGAAGAAAAGGTGCACCCGAAGCATGACAGCAACAAGATTTATTTTCCAGAACCTTGGAGCAAAACGACGTCGCAGCAGTCTATGTTTTGAATACTATGAATGTAGGGAACGGGGACAAAAAATTTGAGGTGTGCTTGTATTTCAGAATTCAACAAGTTCTTTCTCAAAATAAAACGACAACACAAAAACAGCATAGAAAGAAGAAAGATCAGCTAATAAGAAGAAGAGAAAAGTATTTTTCGCTGCATAGTATTTATAGACTATCATTATATAATAATTATATTTAATGAAATTAAACAATAGCTGTTACAATAATTCAAAAATTTTGGAGGGTATAGACATTGTTTTGCGCGTGATGGGATGAATCAAAGATTTTTCTTTTACTCGATTCATCTTTATATACGCGAGCTCACTCTACTTTCTTTGTTGGTTACTATCTCATCTCAAGTTTTATTATATAAACACTTGATAAAAATCTTTTTTTTTCCATTGTGGAATAATAAGTCCTATATATATTCTTTGTACTCAAAAAATTCTCTGTCTTATCAATGTGAAATAGTCTTTTAAAATACCCTTTATAACTTTTACAACAGTTTATATTTTGAAGAAAATTAAAGAGAAACAGTATGTTCTTCGGAAGAAGAAAATTAGCAGCTTGTAGCAGACCCGATGCAGCAGCAAGTCTCCTAGAACATGAAGTGGGAAATTACAGTTGCAGAGTCACGTGGGATGCAGACTCATAGCAAACAAAGTCTCCACTGAAGTAGCAGAAAAATCATGAGTTGCGGCAGCCAGTGATTCCATCTTTAGTTCCAGCAGAAATAAACAAACAAAGCAGTAGCTTCTCGAGCATGGCGTGATGTCAAAAGGCTTGCGATTTGGACAGCAGATCACAAGTTTAAGTCAAGGTGTGTATTCTCGTAAGAGATTGTAACAATCAGGGTTTTACTGGCTCATAAAATACGATTTCTGGGAAATGATTTCCTCGCATACCAAAAAAAAAAAGTCTCCAGCAGCTTGGAGTGCCAGTAACAGCAACAACAGAGAAAAAGCTCAGTAGCGGTTGATTGCAGCAGCAACAAGTCAGCAACACACAGTCCTTGCAGCAGCAAAAACAAAATTTCCGATTGTCCAAACGAATATAAAAATCAGAATTACATGGGAATTCTTCAAATTATTGGACAATCAGAAAAGCAAGGATTAAAAGGCTGTGTGTGTTGCTGGCCTTGCATGTTAAACATGTAATTCTAACTGGATTTTAACATTAGTAGCCAAAACAGCAGTAGCACACATGAGAATTCTTCAAATTTGTTGGTTATTAGGATGATCTGGTTCGCCCATGAGGAATAAACCCGGTCTATATATCTAGAGGTACGGTTTAGCATTGGTTCACCCATGAGGGATGAACCTAGTTTATTTATCTAGGGGTGTTACTTATTGGTAACCGCAAGGTAACCGCTAAATAACTTCTCTCTAGTATAAATAGGGATCTCCCTCTCCATAATATACACAAGTCATTCATATAAGTGAATATAGTTATCTCTCTCAATACTCCACATTAAACTTGCTACGATCCGTTAAGACATCGTTGCCGTGAAACATAGCTTTGGTTCTAGTAATCGAAGTCACTTCCTAATGCAAAGATCCAGGAACAAACAAACAGAATATCACAAGTTTTCCATATTGAATGAATCTACAAAATTATTGAAAGGCTTAACAATTAGAATTACATGTTTAACATGCAAGGCCAGGATCTATGCGAAGTAGTCATCGACAGTGAAGACACAAACAATTGAAGGCCAAGATCTTCAAGTTGAAACAGAAGCCAAGTAATTTGAATATAATTTAACCTCTTAAATCAACATAATTACCAATCAAACCGCAACATAATTTCTGGATTATAAAATCAGGGATTAATCTAATGAAAAAAAAGAGTTTGGGGCTTGAATCATAGGGGTCCACAGAAAGGAGAACCCCTCCAAAAATAGAGGTATGCCGCTATCAATGGAGAGCACACGGTATTCTTTAGTAAAAGGCGAAAGAATAGTTCGCTCTGTGCTCACCACACGGCTCCACAAAAATCAAATATCTAGGGTTAAGTTTCTATTTATAGCGACGGACGAGGGTTAGCTGCTGCATTTTGTCGATGTGGTACAATCTATGCTTTCGAAACATTTTGTAATTGCTCAGCTCGGTTTTCCTTGGCTATTTAAAAATGTTGTGGTGATTATTTTTTTTTATTTTAAGTTAGATTAGTTTGGTTTTTAAAAGTAATTTTTTATGGTGTGTTTTAAAAGTATATTATAAAAACATGTGGGAAAAACAATGAAAAGCAATATTGGAGACATAATAAAAAATTGGAAAATAAAAGATGAAATCCTTCAGAAATTAACAGTGTATATGCGTGTTATATTGACTTTTATATTTTCTTTTATAAAAATACACTATTTCAAAATTAAAATTAAAATAACAGTTAAATAATAATATAAATTATATTATAGGCTCTCACCTAAAGCTTAAGTTTTAATTGAAATGATTCTTTAATATGGTATTATAGCCTTATTGACCTAGAGGTCATAAATTCAAATCTCACTATCTCCATTCTATTTGATAAAAATGAAGCATAAAGTAGTGAGTCTATGCAAGTTTTTCAAGTTCAAAAAGTTTTCACTTGAGAAAATATATTAGAGAATAATATAAATTATATTTTGAAACATCATCTAAAAAATTTTAAGTTTTTAGATAAGATGGTTACTTAACAATAACATATTGTTACATAATAATAATTATTATTAGAACTTAAATTAATTTATCCAACCCCTCGCTTGAACTAAAACCTCGTTTAGTATTGTGTTTTGTTCCAACCACAATTTATGTTTTCTCATTAGAGATGTTTAGGAATATGTTTGAGAAATGTTTTTGAAAAAAAAATATTTTTTTTATTTTAAAGTAAAAGATTTTAGTATTTTTAAATTATTTTCATGTATTAATATCAAAAATAATTTTTTTAAAAAAATAAAAAAAATATCATTTTAATATATTTTCTAAATAAAAAATATTTTTAAAACAATCTCAATTTCCATGTGAAACAACACTAAAAGTCTTTTGTTTCTATATGCTTCTAAATTTATTTTTAAAGAGAGAGAGAGAGAGAGAGTTGCATATACCGAAGCATATTCTTTTGTTTTATGATATTCCATTTCCATTCCCAAGCTGTACACTTTCCTGCAAGACTGCCTTTTCTTTTTATCTTTTTGCAATTTTCAAACATCATGAAAGAAAGACTTTGAATTTAGAAACACTACACATGAAATTGTGATGAATCTTAAGATAAATGCTTTCGTAACACGAATATACTTTAGTATTATCAAAGCTAAATATAAATTATTGGGATATTTTTGTGCATTTATTTACCAAACTGGTGTGATTAAATGAGCAAATTGAAGTGATTATTTTTTATGGATAACCTTTCTGTGTATTTATTATCTTAGAAACATATTATTTGATAACTAGATCATATAAATGTGAAATTTATCATGTCATATTTTCAACATGGATGACATCCGTGAAGTCATAAATATTCAAATGGGCACACTCTTTTTTCTTTTTTAATACAAGTAAAACCCACTTTTCAAAAAACATATTTGATAAGTCCAAGTAAATCTCAGTTATTCTAAGTTTTTATAAAAAATACACGTTCTGATTTAAATTCAAAACTTGATGTGTAAATTATATACTTTTTTATCATAACACTGCATCTATTGAGTACTTATAAATACATAGTGTGATTGAACTTGCTTTGAAAGTGTAGAAAACAAAATGAAAATACAAGTTCAAATTGCTTCTTTTTTTTCAAATCATAATCGCAAAAATCACAACATTAAACACTCTACAGTTCATGCTCAATTGAGGTATCTTCAATGGATGAAACATTTTTCTCATTCTCTTGTTCATGTCGATAGAAAAACAACGGTAGAAGAAGAGCATTAGTCTGATGTTTTTATCTCAGATTTTGAAAGTCCGTTCCATGGACCAGGATATGATTAATCCCTCCAAAAAAAACACTAGTAGCCACCAAAGTGACGTGGACTTCGATCAGGAATGATTCTGTCATTAAGTTCTTTTTTTCTTCGATGTGACCATTCAACGATAAAAAAAGAAAACACTCAACAGGCCGCCGCCACCTACCAGTTCTTTGTTTCCTTGTGGTTGGCTACAGCAAATCAATTATCCAGCTGTTGGATCATTTCCATTGCTTGGAAACATTATTTTCACTTTTCGGTATTTAATTTATATATTCTTCATGGGTTTTACTATTTTTCTTAAAACAAATACTATTTCCTATAGAAAAGTAATTAAGAAGATTTCAGCAGGGCTGATGAAAGCAAATTGACACTAACATGAAATTTCTCATACAATAACTATTAACATTAATGTTCTCAAGGAATTTATAAAAAAAAACACCTTCAAATGTCGAGATGGAAAAAATAAAAATAAAAAAATAAAAAAGCATCATCACAATCACTCTCCGACTACTAGCATCCTACTAAAAAGATGCAAGGTTGAAGCACAGATGATGTGGGAGGAAAGCAAAGAACTTGACTTCCAAAGTGTCTGCCCACCACATCTAGAGGGAGGGACCATCCCAGTTACGCATTGAATCACAAAGTCTACTCGATATATCGAATCAGAATGTTCTCCCTCCTCCTTCAATGACCTCCCCACCTCAACAAATTTTCCATATCAACTAGGACTTTGAGTTCATGACACCTTGACACGAAAAAAGCCAACTAAATAGAAAAAAGGAACTCACCATCACCGCACTTTTGGACTTAGAAGCACTTCCTGTGGACGATGGATGGGCCAGACTCGTCGTACTCGCCCTTGGAAATCCACATCTGATACAACACAAGCCATACATAAATGTCAGTCTCTCAAGATATAAAGCAAAAGATAAAAAGTCATTGAATTCACAACTCTTCACCTGCTGGAAGGTGCTGAGAGACGCGAGGATTGACCCTCCAATCCAGACACTGTATTTTCTCTCTGGTGGGGCGACCACCTTAATCTTCATGCTGCTTGGGGCAAGGGCAGTGATTTCCTTGCTCATACGGTCAGCAATACCAGGGGAACATGGTGGAGCCACCACTGAGCACAATATTACCATACAGATCCTTTCTGATATCCACATCACACTTCATGATAGAGTTGTAAGTAGTCTCGTGGATACCAGCAGCTTCCATTCCGATGAGAGATGGCTGGAAGAGGACTTCTGGGCAGCGGAATCTCTCAGCTCCAATGGTGATGACCTGACCATCAGGAAGCTCATAGTTCTTCTCAACAGAGGAGCTGCTCTTGGAAGTCTCAAGCTCCTGCTCATAGTCAAGGGCAACATATGCAAGTTTCTCCTTCATGTCACGGACAATTTCCCGCTCAGCTGTGGTGGTGAACATGTAACCTCTCTCGGTGAGAATCTTCATCAAAGAATCAGTGAGATCGCGACCAGCAAGATCCAAACGAAGGATGGCATGTGGAAGGGCATACCCTTCATAGATTGGCACAGTGTGAGACACACCATCACCAGAATCCAGCACAATACCTGTTCAAATGAGAAGCCACTCAGTACCAAAATCATTTACCCAAACAATGCACATTTACCCAAACACAGATTCCAATAGCAATAGATACGAACCAGTTGTACGACCACTGGCATACAAGGGAAAGGACAGCCTGGATGGCAACATACATTGCAGGCACGTTGAAGGTCTCAAACATGATTTGGGTCATCTTCTCCCTGTTAGCCTTAGGGTTAAGAGGAGCCTCTGTAAGGAGGACCGGGTGCTCCTCAGGAGCAACACGAAGTTCATTGTAGAAAGTGTGATGCCAAATCTTCTCCATATCATCCCAGTTACTAACAATACCATGCTCAATAGGGTATTTCAAGGTCAAGATACCTCTCTTAGATTGTGCTTCATCACCAACATAAGCATCTTTCTGCCCCATTCCAACCATGACACCAGTGTGTCTTGGTCTACCCACAATACTTGGAAACACTGCCCTGGGAGCATCATCCCCAGCAAACCCAGCCTGCAAACATCACAGCACAAAATAACTAATTAAATCCAAACAGATTAAGAGTAATAAAATGCAAATCAAATTTTCACAACTGGTAAAGTAACCAACCCACCTTCACCATTCCAGTTCCATTGTCGCAGACAAGGGGCTGAATATCCTCAGAATCTCCCATTTTCTAATTTCTGTACAAAATAGTCAATAAATGAGTAAAGAGAAACAAACACACACCAGAAAAAATACATTCTACATAATTTAACAATACATCTTCATATCAAATGAAGCATATAATCAAATACAATATATCTAGTTCCTCCTCTATTTACAAATGAAAATCGACTAGCCAATTAACTATTTCAAAATCCAATCAACATGATCATCTTTCATCATCATTCTACTATAATACAACGCAAACATCCATCGAAAAATCATCAATTTTAAGCTTAAAACACAGAGGTGTAACCTAAACCTCAATCAATTACCGCATCATTTCCAATTTACACACGATTCAAATTCCAATTTACCGATATCTTTTAATTCACACTTGCAGATTATAATCTAACAATGACCAACAGAAGCATATCAAAATCAAACAGATCTTCTAATAACTTCACAGAAACATAAAGATCTAGACTCAACACAATCAAATCAAGTTCTCAAACCAAACCACCAAAAACCTCCAGATCTAACCTTCAACAACACAAAACTCACAGATCGGAAACAAAAACACGATAAAACTTCCCGATTACAAACCAGAAACATCAAAGCGAAGGTTTTCAACCAAAACACGACCCTACAAAGTTCGAATCAAGACGAATAGATAGAGAAACGGATCCCTTACCTTAATCGGAGAAGTATAAGAGAGAATGATCAAAGAACAAACCAAGCCAAATCTAGCTACAGACGTGGCCTGGCCTAGTTTGCTTGCTTGTGTTGCGCTTACTGGTACGAGAGAGAGAGAGAGGGAGAGTAAGGGTTAGCTGAGGAAGGGAGACGATGAATTTATATATAGTGAGAGAGAGATAGAAAAGAAAGGATTTTTGAAATGCAAATGAAATTAAGACTAAATTTTGTAGAGAGAGGAATCATTTCCACCACGAGAAAGATAGGGTGACCTGGCTGCTGACACCTGACAGCCTTTTTTTTCTTTTTTAAATGACTTCACTTGTGCTACCTACATGTTCTGGCCTTAAGGGCTATGGACTCTTTCGGCTTTTGATGACTTGGTTTTTGACTTTTTTTAATTTCAGCCGTCGGATCTTTACTTGGACGGCTTTGGCGGCTAGGGGTGGTTGGGTTTTTTTGAAATGGTCGGGCCGGGAATGCTTGAACGGTTTATCGGAGAAACATTGAATTGAACGTGTAAATATTGTTTTTTTAATATATTAAAATAATATTTTTTTATCTCTTAAAATAAACATATTAAAATGAACTAGAAACAAAAAAATATAATTAAAAAAATATTGTTGAAAATTAAGTGCAAACACAGCTATAAACAGGGTTACGAGCATTTTACAAACTATTTAAAAAAAAATTGGTTGTACATTTTGATTTATTTTTAGTTTTATATATAGCTAGTTAAATTTGGCTTGATTTGATAAGTAAACATGAAGAATTATGAGTTAAGAGGTGTTTTGGTACTGCATTTTCAAAAATATTTAAAAAAAATATAAAAAATATTTATTTTTTTATTTTAAATTTAAATTTAATTTTTTGTGTTTTTTAGATATTTTTATATGCTGATGTTAAAAATAATTTTTAAAAAAAATATTATTTTGATGTATTTCTAACTGAAAAACACTTTAAAAAACAATCGCAACTACACTCTCAAACAGGCAATTAAAGTGAATGTTAAGCTTAACTAATTTTGAAAGGTTAAAATGAAATTGAGTTAAATAATTAAGGATAAAAGAAGATTTTAAGCTATTTTGGTGTGCCAAATCTTACAAAATATCTTTTAAAATAAGGACCAAATTAGCATAATTTATAATGTTTGTATGCTTATGGCCCTATAAATATATGAATTTATGTCATTGCAATAATTTAATATTTTAATTTTAATTCAGGGAAATTGGTTTTAAAGCATCCTCTTATTTAATTATGCAAAAATATTTATGAATAAACATCTATTCATAGACATGCAAATTTTGTTTCTTGAATTTTTTTTCAACAAAATAAAAAAATGTTGTCAAATTGAAATATTTTACGACTTATAATTATTTAATGATTAAAGTATTTTACAAACCACCACCAAGTAAACAGAATTTATTATAAATAAAGGTTACAATAACAGTTTGCAGCCTTTAATAGTATAAATAAATCATTATTAGCAGCCAATAAAGCAGTCAATTCAAGCTTAGAAAAAATAATCGAGTCAATTTCAACTCTAATAAAGTTAATTTTTCATATTAAATAACGAAAAATGTTAAAAGCATAAAATGAAAGTATTTTGTAAAAAAAAAAAAAATCAGTCTTTAAATGATAAAAAAAAATTAATTACAATCTCTTATAAGTATATTATTATATATATTTCCAAACACATTTTCATATCAACTGTCTTTGTAATTATTTACTAATTATTTAAGAGAGAAAGCCGTATAAATTTATTTAATTTCTATTATAGGTGAAAATCATCATTCCTTTTATTAGTTTTATTATAAAATATTCATTTTCCTATTTTGGGTCAATAAATCTTTCACTTGATTAGACTAGAAACTTTCCTTCTTAAGAAAATAATTAGAGAAACTTTGAAATGGAAGAAGAGTAATTGTATTCACTATTCAGAGCAAAATCAAAAATCTATTCCGATTATATAGGTAATCTAAATTTCACCATTTAATTTTTTATATATATATATTTTTAAAAAATAAATCAAGAATCTTCAACCATTTTCAAGACTTTTATTCATATTTCTATCCAAACAATACTGAAAAAAAAATAAAAATAAAAGATATTTTGTGTAAAAGATTAATGATTTCTGTTAACTGATTTTGAAAGAAAGAAATCATAATTAAAAATAATTTGAATGTAAAATTATACTATATTAATTTGATGTTAGCTCTTAAATTATTTTTTGGCATTATATTTTAAAAGTGTTTTTTGAGAAGAAAAAAAATTATTTTTTTATATTAAATTAATTTTTATGATTATTTTTATATGATGATATAAAAAATATTTTAAAAAAAAATAAATATATATATATATATATATATATTTCTGAAATAAAACTTATTTTTAAAAATCACTTTAGTCAGCTGATAATAAGCAATGAGACACGAGGAGTCGAGTCTGAAAAATTGCAAGCCTGGGGTCGGCTTGGCTTTCAAGTTTTGGCATATAGACCTGTTTAGGAACGCGGTTGCGGTTGCGGTTGTTTTTTAAAATATTTTTTATTTAAAAATAAATTAAAAAAATCATTTTTATTTAAAAAAAAAATCATTTTTGATATTAGCACATCAAAATGATTTAAAAACACCAAAAAAATAAAATAAAATAAAAAAAATTAAATTTTGAACAAACAGCAATACAACCACAGAAACAAACTGTAACTTAATATTTTTCTCTCATGTAATTACTGCAGACAGTGAAAAATCAAAATCAGAGGGGGGGAAATGTGGCCCTTCGAGCTGCTTTTAGGCCTTACTCGCTACTGTTGCTGTGAAGAAAAATTCATGGAACCTCACAATTCTTTTCTTTTCTTTTATCTAACTCTTGAAACCTTGATTTTGTTTTTTTTATACCGGATTTCATTTTGTATATAATTATGCATCAAATTTAAAATATATTTTTTAATCATATTTTTTTTCTTATTTGTTTTATATGAAAAAAACACATTTTATAATGGTTTTAATCAAATATATGCTTTTAAAAACCTATTTAAAAATAAAATACTGTTGAAAATATATTTTTTTAAAAATTATATTTTAGAGTTTTAACTCTGAAGTTCACCTCTATTAGATCAAATCCCGTTTAATAACTATTACTTTAGTTCTCTCTTGATATCTCTCTCTATGTTATCATATTTAAGAGATAAAATCAAATTTTGGTAGAAAGAAACTCCATGATCATAAAACCAAAAGTAAAAATGAATATCTAAAAACTACAAATGTATTTATGTCGATTAAAAAAGAGAGTTAATAATGTCAATTTAGTCATGAATTGACCTGTTAAGACGTCATGGTTTGATCAAAAGGTTTGAAAAAACCAACCTAGCAAAAAAAATAGAGTTAATAGGTCATCGAGTTAATTAGTCGAGCCAAAATAGGTTTCAAAACATCAATTAGTGCACTCAAATAAATATTTTCTCATTTGCAATCAAACTTGCATGTGCTTACATGTGCTAATATACACCTTACCGGCACATAAAATATTTAAAAATATATATATTTTATATTTTTAACTCTCATGTTAACCTATTAAATCAAGTCGGGTTTAATAACTATGATTTTAGTTCTCTCTTGAGATCTCTCCCTATGTTATCATATTTAAGAGATAAAATCAACTTTGGTAGGTAGAAACTCCATGATCATAAAACCAAAAGAAAAGAATATCTAAAAACTAACACATTGTTTTTAAATGGCATTGTCTCAAGAAATCATCATTTTGATCATAAAAAAGAGTTAATAAGGTCAATTTGGTCATGGATTGACATGTCATGACATCATGGTTTGATCGAAAACGTTTGAAAAAACCAACCTAGAACAAAAATGGGGTTAGCAGGTCATCGAATTAAATTAGTCGAGCTAAACCAGGTTTCAAAACACTAATTAGTGCTCTCAATAATATGCAAGAAATGATTGATAAAGTAGATGTACATGGATCTTAAATATTTTCTCATTTGCCCTCAAATCTTTCATGTAATCCCCAAGAGACATGATGTGATGACATAGAGTTTGAGATCTAAACAGCAGAGTCTCGAGTTCGAGTCAGGACTGTACACATCTTGTAAGAATCTGAAACAGTTGAGTCTTTTACTCGCTCACCTATACCCACAAAAGTGTATTTTTCAGGGAATGAGATTTTCTCGAATTCAAAAAAAAACTTGCATGTGCTTACATGTGCTAATGTACACGACCTTACATGGATGGTGCGGCACATAAAATATTAGTGAATGTCGGGGGATATTGCTTGACATTTTCAGGATCTACAAAAGAATATTAATCAAATCAAGGTGTTGATCGATGCATGTTTGCACTCTCAACATGTCACCTTTTCTGGCTGCCACATTTTCACACCAAGGAAGAAGAACTTTCATCATACAGATCTGAAATTCTCTTCATTTTATTGAATTAACTAGTCTTGTACTCTTAGTGGCATGCCATTATAGGGGATCGTGAGTGTTTATTCCTTGTGATAAAGTTTTCTCATGTTGATGATGCTCGACATTACAAATCCGTTTCCATTTTTCTTTTTTTAATTTCAATTTTAATGATGGAATATTTTAATTAACAACTCAAGTTCAAGCATCCCATGGACTTTTTTGAATGTTTAGCATATATATTTTTTTATATAAATATTTCTAAATCAACAATATTTTTAAAAAAATACTTTTAAAATTATTGAAAAAACTAGACAAAAAACACTTTGAAAATTCATATTGGCTACAACACCAAATAATCACTGATGAATTGCATTCTACATCATTTAGAGCTTAGACTTTTGAAAAGTTCATTAAGTAAAATAATTTTTTAAAAGGGTGTTTGACACTTCGTTTTAAATTATTTTTTTTTTAAAATAAAAAACATTATTTAATACGTTTCTTAACGAAAATTTTGATTGGAAGTAGATACCCTACATAAGATCATGCTTCTCATGAAGAGATTTATTATTTTCAACGAAAAAATAATTTGAAAACACTCTTAAGAATTAATAATAACCTCCAATCATGTTTCTCGTAGTGTAAATAATCATGCATCCTCTAACAAGAGCTCACAATTGTATATTGATTTTGCTTTACAATGTTAGCATGGAATCATCAGGAGAAAAAAAAGAAGGTGAATTTCAAAGCAAAGATTCAATTATGACTTTAGGAATGTATGCCGAATGTAACTCAATGTAATGTAAAAAGTAATGCTTTCTAATCACCCATACCATAATCTAGGGCTTGTTTGGGAGAACGGTTGCGGTAATTTTTCAAATTGTTTTTCGTGCCGAAATACATCAAAATGATATTTTTTTTATTTTTTAAAAATCATTTTTGACAACAGCACATCAAAATAATCTAAAAACACCAAAACATATTCATTTAAAATGAAATAAAAAATTAAATTTCAGCAAAACAAGGATTTAGACCGTAGTGCCAAATCAGGGCTAATCTTGTCCACCACCCAAGGAATCGAAAACAGAAACTTTCTTGAGATGCTGTAGCCTTGGAGAATGATGATCAATAGATTTGAAAATGGTGATTTAAAGGTTGAGTCATATGTCTAGCATAGTTAAAGTAAGAATTCAACATATTTATTAAATTTCGATTCGCTTCCATGGTTAGAGCTGTGTTTTAATCGGGTAAATCTATGAGTTGACAAGACAATTCAATCAAATATCAATTAAAAAAAAATCTAGTTTGAAATGATATGTGATTCAAATCGAGTTTCAACTCTTCAACTCTTCCATGTTTTATAAGCGTTCATGGAGGGTGTTTGGGAGAGTTTTTCAAAAGTATTTTTGAAAAAAATTGATTTTTTTTTTAAAGTTCAGATTAATAAAATTTGGTGTTTTTAGATCATTTTGATGTGTTGATGTCAAAAATGATTTTAAAAAAATAAAAAACATAATTTTAATGTATTTTTAAACGAAAAACACTTTAAAAAACAACCGCAACCACATATCCAAAAAAGACACTTGATATTTTTTGATGTGAAGGAACAAAGGCATGTATCAACTTTACTAGCAAAGAAGAAGAGATATGAAAAACATCTAGTAGGTGACGCATCAATGTAAATTTAGTATTCAGAGGTTTGCTCTCCCCTGTGGTATTGTGTATAAGTTTTATGGTTGCTAATATGATGATTATTAAAAATTTATATGGTAATTAATTTCAGGACTCGTAGAATTAATCGAAATGAAGGGACATTGACTTCATGATCCATCATTTATTGACCTCTTTTTTCTCCATGAAAGGACCATGCTAAGCAAGCAAAGGCTGAACTCTAAAGGTTGTACTTAGTTCCTATTCGAGAGTGTAGTTAATACTTATTTTTTAAAGAGTTTTTTCGTTCATATAGTACATCAAAATAATGTTGTTATATTTTTAAAAATCATTTTTAACATCAACATATGAAAAATAATCTAAAAACATCAAAAAAATTAATTTTTTTTCAAAAATATTTTTGAAATACAAAGATAAAACATCTCTTATTTCACAACTTCCTATGGCAAAGCCACGACAACTCCCAAGAAAGAAAGAAATAATGGGCACCTCCTTGTGAACAAAGTCAAGAAATTCCAAAGTCGTTGCAGAAATGTTGTGGTCGTGTGTATTATTTATACAAGACGTGGGTGTCAACTCACCTCTCTTTCACTCTTTATATAAATAAATAATGAAGGATGCGATAATTTCTTTTTTTATTTATTTTTATTTTCATATATATATATATATATTTGATCAAGAAAAAATATATTTTCTTATAAATTATTTTATGTGGTTTGTGGTCAATTTTATATTTATTTTATTATTGTTTAGTTAAATAAAAAATAATTTTTAAAATCAAAGTTTAACAGGTTAAGAACTTGAAATCTAGATTAATCTATTATATCATTATTTTAATAGATTAAAATAAATAATAAATAATAAATAATTATATCATTTGATGAATCTCATGAGTGAGAAAAGTCGGAAAACATGTGCCATTTACATTTTTATCCCCCGAAACGTATAAACAAGTCAGAATTATAATGTGAAGATACATCGAAGGAAGAGCCGGATCTTTTCACTATGTATGTGGTCTGGTGGTAAATACACCATTACCGCCATGTTAATTTGAATAAAAAATGGTAAATATATTCACCGTTTAGTTTTATATTTTAAAAATATTTTTATTTTTCTTTTTAATTATTAGTTTTAGATTATTTGAAAGTATAATGGAAAAATAATTTTTTAAAATAAAAATATTATTTTAATATATTTCTAAATAAAAAATAGTTTAAAAAATATTCACTATTTTCATGAATTGTCATCCCTCATTATGCAGTAATAAATTATTATTTCTAACTAAATATATCAGATTACCCCTTAATTATTTATTTGTAAAAAAGGATTATTACTCATCAAATTCAATCCTCGTCCTAAAAAAGAGATGTATATAGCAACTATAAGATAAAATTGCAAGAAATCATAATTTGAAAAATTGATTTGGGTTCTTTGTCATAGTTGGAGGACTAATTTGTACATTCGCCTTACATGCACATGACCCCCTCACCACTAGTTTTATTGCCACTAGATTTCAAATTTGGATTTGGTGAAAAGGAGAGTGAGGATTGTGGATAAGTGGTTCAAAATGAAGTGATGTAATTGGTTGAGATTTGATTTAGCTTCAACATCAAGATTTTCTTTTAGATGTTGCTATCATTTTCTCTTTTAGGGTTTCAATTGGAGCCCTAATTTTCTTCACCATGTGAAGGTGTGTGGCTTATCTTGAAGGTTAGTGCCATGTCAAACATTAACTAAACTCTCATTTTCTATATTATGGAGATTTTTCAAAATATTTAATGATCACAAAAAAATTGTCATATTTAGGTCAAAAAAGGAAAAGTTGTCATCATCATCATCATGTTCCCTTCCACATTAGGATAGTTTAATTATTAGGGGTGAATATTTTCGGTCCAATTCAGTTTTATTAATAAATATAACTAAATCATTTTTTTTAAAAAATAAACTGAACTAGTCTTGGTTTAAACTACCCGGTTTTTGTTTGGTTTTTTCAACAAAAAAAAACTAGAAAAAATCATTTTTTTTTGCTTTTTTTCTAGCTTTAACCACGTTTTCTCTTTTTCCATTTAACCAAAAGTGAAGCAAACCAAAAACTTTGAACTCAACCAGAAGAATAAAAAAAAATATAGCATATTTTTTTTTAATTTGAATCGATTCGGTTCAGTTTTGGTTTACCGTTTTTTTACATGAAAAAACAAACCCGAACTAAACTTTTTTTTTATATAAAAAATCTAATCGGTTTTTTGGTTTTTTTCTCACCCCTAGTAATTACAACCTATTTTTCTTTCAAGGTTGGATATCATATAATTAGTATTGTTTTGGTAGTTTGTGGTTGTAATTAAATACGGTTTTAAAAGTATTTCTATTTCTAATTTTTAAAAAATATACTTCTAGTTAAAACTGTTGTAAGATGGGTTCTTACATCCAAAATAAATGAAAAACAAGTATGCGTGAATAAAAAAAATATTTTATATTAATTTTTACATAATTAAGATTTTGAATGCAATTATGTGTGAGATTTAATAATAAAAAAACTATTTCTCTAACAAAATAATTTTTTTTATATAGGAAGGCAAAAAAACAAAAGTTACTATAATTCTAAACAAATCTCTAAACATACCACGTGTATCTCATAATAATAATAATAATAATAAACTTAAAACCATGTTACTATTTATTAGACGAAAAATTAGTTTTGTTTTATTAATTTATATGTTTATCAAAATTAAATCGGTTTAATGGAATTTGTTTTTAGTTTGAAATGAAGAATTTAAGTGAATAGAGCAAACTATATTTTTTTAAGGGTGTCGGAGTTTAATTCAAATTTACAAATGCGATTTAAGAAAATAGATTTTTATGTATAAATGAAATAAATAATTTAAATTTGGATTGAAAATAATTTATTCCTAATACATTAAAACTAATAAGATTATATTGATATTAATATAAAAATTATATTAATGCAAGGTAGATATATTGGTTAATTGGGCAAAGTACTTGGCCCATTAAAAGTTGAGAAAACCTAAGCCCAGGGTCGTCCCATGAGATATTCAACTTGGCCCATTAAAAGTTCAGAAAACCTAAGCCCATGAGCATTGTTACTGATGGATTTATGCGAGGTGATGGGCCTTGGGGAGGAGATCATTTTTGGGTATCAATTGATTTTAGAGGGTAGGCTTTCATCTCTACATATGTTTTATTGGAAAATAAATAAATTTAATTACTTAAATAATATATTATATAATACATTTATCAATCAACTAAATATACTTTTCTAGTTTTAAAATTTTAATTTTATCATATTCATATATCATGGGATAGTGTTCAAAATGTTTCCAATTTTATTGGCACTCTCAATTGTCTTTCAAAAGAATTTTTTATTATAAAAATTCTTTTGAAAGACAATTGAGAGTGCCAAATGGAATTGGGAAGCAACGCCATGTATTGCAATTTGTTTTTTTTAAATCCATGTTTTTCTTTATTTATAATCTCATCATTTAACATTTGAGTTTGTTTTTAAATTGAGTTTCATAATTTATTGCGAGTTGCGTTTTTGTATAGTTATCATAGCTCTCATAATCCATGACATAGATTTGATAAGTTATCTTAGTTGACTTGAATTTTTTTAATTGATATTTTTATATATATTTTATCATTCAATATTGAGTTCATTTAGAATTAGATTTCATGATTTGTTTCATTTTATTTATGAGTGTTAGAGAATAATATAAATTATATTCTAGGACCTCACCTAATAATTTAAGCTTTTAGATGAGATAATTCCTTAACATGGTATCAGAGCATTGTTGACCTTAGTGGTCACGAGTTTGAATCTCACCATTCTCATTCTATTTGATTAAAAAATCAAAGCACAAAGTAGTGTGGATCCGTGTAAGTTTCAAGTTCAAAGGTCTTTCACTTGAAGAGGTGTGTTAGAGAATAATATAAATTATATTATAGGACCCTCACCTAATAGCTTAAGCTTTTAAGTGAGATAGTTCGTTAATAACTTTGTTATCCTAATCTTATAACTAATGTTATAGTGAATTTTAACCTTTAACAATGAGTTTATTGAAATAGAGTATTATAATTTCTTTGAATCTTTTTTAAGAGGTTGTAATAATATCATGACCCAAGTTGCAAGTTGCAAGTTTGACAGATTAACTTTTGTAGTTTTCTTGGTTTATTTTTTATGATGTTAATCTAGTCTTATGACCCGGGTCATATGTTTGACAAGTTAACCTGAGTTGACTTGAGTTGTTTTTATCTTTTTTTTTAATATCATTCAAAATTGAATTAATTAGAAATTAGAATTTCATAATTTATTTTGATTTATTTTCCATGAATCTTGGTTTTTCTAAAACCTGGTCTTTGATGTGTTTTTTGATTAGCAACATGTTCAATTTGTTTTTTTATTTGACTTGTAATGTAGAGCAAACAAACTTTGTAGGGCTACCGATATATAATAGATTTTTTTTTTGCGTTTCAAAAGCTCTCTCGAAAAAAATTTAATTACTTTTCTTTTTCAAATTATTTTAATATATTGATGTTCAAAAATAAATTTTAAAAATAAAAAAAATTTATTTTTACATTTATAAAAAAAACTAATTTAAAAAATAATCGTTATCACGGTATCACTTGAAGTTTATGTTTTACTAACAACACTATTCTAACTCTCAAATTTAGCTAGCATTAATTAACAAGGTTGTCAGTTTTATTCCGTTTCAGCTGAAATAGTTAAAAAGTTTCGTATCAGTTAAAAATAAAGATAAAATAATACTGTTTTTATTTCGGTTTAAATTCCAGTTCATTAAATTTTTTTGGCTAAATATTGGTTGAAACGTCCTGGTTTCGTTTAGTTCCGCCTGTTTCGTTTCGGCCGAATAATGTTTTTTTTAATAATGAATAATTTTACAATATTAATCATATCTCTTAATCTGACAGTTAAAGTTGAGATGAATTTTTACGAGGATTTCTCTTGATATATTTATTTATATTATGTTAAAATTTCAGAGCAATCAGAGAATGTAATGACTTTGTGAGATTGATGATGACATTCTCATAATATTATACATGTTTATAATTTTGTTCAGAAAAATCATTTTATTGTGTCCTTTTTAGATTAAATTGCACAATTCTAAATAATTTTATTTTTGAATTTAAACTTTTTTTTAATTAATACACACATATAAATATATACACATATAAATATATAAATAGTACAACCCTGAAACAATGCGTCAAAATACTCCAAAATCGAAAACATTCTATTCCAATTAAAAAAAACCAAAATACCAACCAAAACGAAATTGATAACCTTGGTATGAGCCAATAATTCTCACCAGATATGAACATCTCCTGATGATTCCAGCATCCTTTCCATACACAATACATTATGACAGCATGCAAGAGCATAATCTCATCATCTCCATCTGTGCAGTAGCTCAATTGTTGGTGGGTTAGAGCTTCATCCTGCAACTTGAAAACCTTTTGAATTTACTGCAATGCTATTGCTTTCTCCTTTGAGTTCACCTTGCCATAGCTATAAAACTCGATGTAAGAGTTAACGCGGCCTAAGACTCAGGTCACAGATTAAGGATCGACTCGGATCAATCAATGTTTTTTAGTATTTTTTTTAAATAGAATTTTTTAAATGACTCAATTTAAACCAAACTCCGAGTTGATAAATCATTAGATCAACCAGACTAGTTACCATGGCAAAGCCTTAGCTTCTCTTTAGTGTCATTTGAGCATTAAAGTCAAATCAAGGACCCACATTCAACAATCATGGAGCATTACATGATTCTTTTCAGCCAGGGTAGAGTGATTCTACACTCTCCTCAATGAGTGACTTTAATGCTATTACTATCAAGGTTGTCAATATCGTTTCGGTCGTTGTTTATGATCGTTGTTTCTGTCGTCGTTCTGATTTTTTTATTGGAACGAAACGTTCTGGTTTCGGAGCATTTCGGCGCGTTTCGGCGTGCCGTTTCGGCGTTGTACTGTTTTTATATAATTAATTAATTATTTATATATAAATTAAAATATTAAATTAACAAGCATAATTAAAATTCAAGATAAACTAACTTTAAATTATATAATATAAACACAAAGTCAAACAAACATAATCTCAAAATTAGAAAAAAAATCATAAATTAAAAACTAAATAAAGAGGATTTGAAGGCCGGAACGGTACCGAGACGTTCCGGCCGGAATTTGGTCGGAATTTCCGGAATGGGCCGGAATTAAAACCGAGACAAAAACGACGCCGTTTCATCTCGGGTTTTTTAACGGCATGGAACGTTCCGGCCATTTCGGTCGGAACGGAACGGAACAGACGAAATTGACAAGCCTAATTACTATGATACAAAATCCTTTTTTTTTTAGGAAATCCTATTTATTGAAAAAGCGTATTTTATAGATTTAAGTGAGTGAGTAAATCCTTGTTATCTTAAGTTTTTATAAGAGATATACATTTTGACTTAAACTCGAAACCAGCCATGCCGATCTTAACCTCTTTGCGCCCTACTATTTCAATAGGGATATTTCAATGGGGAATAAGTGTTGCATTCATCCTCGACTTCCATTAATCTTTGATGCTCCTTTGATTGGATGAACATACTGTTTTACACATGATTGCTATGTTTTTAAGTCTTTTCAAGTGCTCTTAAAATGAGACTGTTTCCCTTTCTGTTGATTGCTTGCTTTGAAGTCAAGCTAATGAAAAGCAGTGAGCAATCTTAGTGGATCAAGATTCTTGGAAAATAATTTGTGCTTGCATGCTATGAGTATAGTAAGAGGGATTTCCCTTTACTCTTTACACTCCCTCTTCACATTTACTCCTATATTACGCCACTCCTATAAGAATATTACAATATATTATATTGTTGTAATATTATTAGAAAAATAATATAAATCATATTTTTAGGTCTCATCTAAGATTTTAAAGCTTTTAGGTGAGATGATTTCTTAATATGATATCAAAACCTTGTTAACTCCGCGGTCACGAGTTCGAATCTCTCTATCCCCCATTTTATTTAATAAAAATCAAGCCCAAAAGACTTTTAAATCATATTATATAAGATGATTCATTAACACTTTGTAGGTCTAGTGCCAATATTGAGATTTAGCATTCTTTTATTATTAGCAAAGAGAAATCTTTAGCTAATTTACTCTCCTTATTGGCCTTCCACATTAAGACAAGGGAGCTTTTCAGTGATTTTCCTTCTCAGTTTCCTATAGCCAGCATACTGACTCAGCTAGGTGTTTGAGGGACCCGAAATGGTTCCAGGTCCTTCAGGTTTTGTTTTTGATTGTAGTTCTTATTTAAGATCCACTGTTTAACACATTGCGAGGAAAGAAAAATTGTGCATCATGTTAACTATTTCAAACTGCTAAAAATTTACAGGTGCTCTGCACTTCTTGTGGATGGTAGCCTATAACTTGTGACAAAAGGGGCAGGGTTTAGCATTCTATACAGTAAAAAGTGAAAAAAAGGGGTAAATTCTTAGCTATTTTCCCTGTAATCTCGTATCATACCTTCAGGTTCTAGTGGCAATATGCTCACAATGGTTTCTTGTACTGGTAGGGAAGAAGGTCCCGATGTGCTGGCCTGGCTACAACCAACAATCTTTTCACACGTCTCTATCAGGCAGTGCCTGCATGTAGGGCAGGATGAGTGGGAGCTGAGCCACTTATCAATGCATTTGGCGTGGAATCCATGGTGGCACTTCGGAAGAAGCCGCACACGCTCACCGGGCGTGAATTCTGATAGACATATTACACACTCCGTGTCGAGGCCCGGCAGGTTCAAGTCGCTCGAGTAATTTACCATCGGGAAAGACTTCAACGCTTTCCGATTCACTCCACTGTTTCCTGACCGAGTCGAGGGGTTTGCCGGAGATTCGGAAGACACTAAATTCGAGCACCTTAATGCACACCTGATGATGGAGTTTAGCCCCAGTGAGCAGATCAGTGCGCACAGCAGAACTGAAAGAACCATAACAACATTCGCATCAAAACTGCTGTCAGGGCTAGTGTAAGGTTCAGATGGGGAACTGTTTCCAGGAGCTGGAGGAGCTGCTGTATTTGTTGATTGGTAAAGAGGGGTAAGTAATAGCAATCTTCTCGAGTAGAAATCCCCATGAAAATCTTGAAAGAGTTGAGTAGCTGAAGTGGAAGGAGACATGTTTAATTAGCTTGGACTTTGGAGGTTAAGACATGAATTATCTGTAGGTGGCTGCATATTGATGTTATATATATATATATATATAGGGAAAGTTGAAAGGAACCAATTTGCCACTTGATCTTTGATATAATATTCAGAATTATTTCACCAGTGAGGCTTTAATCACGAAAATTCCTAGGGTTTTAGCACACAACAAGTCATTATCTCTTATTTTATGTAGGTCTCTGACATGTGGATGCTCCACTGAACTTCTGTATTTTAATGGTTTTTGTTTATCAAACTGGGGCCATTCCACTTGCTGCTGTTAAGACATTGCCATGTGTCGATTTCATTTCAGGAATCAAAACCTCGAAATGCTGTCGGGGACCCAGAAAACTCCAGGAAAGACTCATGAAGGTTCCCTTGGCTAAAGATGACAGAAAAATATGATCCCGAAGTCAATTCAAACGAGCTTTTGTAGACTTTTATACAAGACAGAGGCTCTAGTTTTCATTTTCGATTTGATTCCAGAATTTTTCGAGTCAGACTCAACTCAATTTTGATTCAGCACTCATTGGTCTCTCTGTAGCAAATTCACTTTGTTTTTCCACCCCTGTTTTGCTTGGCCTGTAGGATCTTAATTAATCCTTTTCTGTGTGCTGAATCAACCTTAGTCAATAGATTAGCCACTGAGTGGGTTTTTTCTTTCAAATTCTAACTAGCTGAAGTAAACTTTCTGTATGAAACCTGCTAATAACAAGTTCATAGTTTTTTTTCTTCTCTTTTAGCATAATCTGAGTGACCCGTCTGAATCTCAATCATTATGTAAACCTCCACTAATTGGTAGCATCTTGGCTATATTCTTCTTCTTATTATACTAACCTCGATATTCTTACAAATCTTTTATGTTGTCTAGATGGGCTACTGCTCGTCATCAGCCTTTGATTAAACACATTGATCGGTATCATCAAAGTTAGATTTGGGAATGGTGCTAAAGATCCCATGTTTGCTGGTCTGCTAGCTGTGATCTTTTGCCATACAAGCTGGTTGATTGTAATCTAAGTATGTTTAATTTATTACCTTCTTCACGTGGCTACAAATTAGACAATATTCTTAAATAGATCCTCAAAGAATCTGCGGTAATATAAAAAATCATGCTAGTGGTCGATGAAAATTGACGAGGGACAATAACTAGTAAGAATTAAAGCAAGTAAAAGAAAGAAGTTTTAGATAAAGAAAAGAAGCTAAAGAAGAGGAAAAACGAAGATTTAAGATATTTAAAGTCTGCAATATTTTCATTAATCATCAAAAGCTCTCTCACAAAATGACAGAGGAATATGTAAATAGTAAACCCTAAAACATGTTATTGAACTTAACCCATCAAATCAAAATATTTAACATAAATAATTTTAAATAAATAAAATAACAGTGAGATAAACCCTAAATGAGTTTAGTTTCCCAACCAGACATCCTACATAGTTTTCATCTATATACTCGTGTAGTTTGCGGTGTGGGTTTGGTATCCCACTAGAAATGTTAAAAACTTGTAGGCTAATGTGAAACTATTTTGCATGTTGGAGATACAGTTAACAGAACTGTTATTTAACTTTTTTTAGTTTCTGATAAGCAATAGATTATATCAAAACGCCAAAAAGAAACAGAAACGAATCTGCAAAATCTACGAGTCAAAAGATAATCTGAACCAAGAAAGATTGCATAACCAAGAAGATCCAAGCCAGGCCACAAAGTCACAACACATTTTCTTGGAAAACCATCAGCCAATGGTCAGGATCGCGAAGAACACGAGGGAAAGATACAGAATCCAAAACATGAAGAGAATCTAGATACAGAGCTGTTATTTAACTGATACAATACTTTCAGGATCGATATTATAGATTCACGTGTACAAAAAGTTGCTAAATGGGGGCCAAGAAAGCTAGTGGGGCAATACTTTTCTCTTTCTTTTTGCTAAATGGCAGCAAGAAAGATACGCTGGATTGAAAGGATTTCTTTTGATTTTTATTTGTACAAGAAGTACTACTGCTATGATCCATATCTGTTCTTGGTGGATTTCAGTTGCATTGTGGGGTCAAAGAAATAGAGCTGGAGAGGTGGATCATCGTGTTTTCTGATGCTCGTTCTGATCTCTTACTTGGGTCTCAGCGTGAAGAGAATTGATCTTGTCTCCTTGATTGTTGGTTCAGTGAATCTAGAACGCAAAATTTTAAGTGGGAAAGCTCCTTTAGCAAACGTTCTTGCCTGCTTTGATTGAAGAGCCTGTTTGGCTGTGCGATCCAACCTGTTTTTGGCTGAAATTTGATTATTTTTTTTTGCATTTTAAATGAATATATTTTGGTGTTTTTAGATCATTTTGATGTGCTGATGTCAAAAAATAATTTTTAAAAAAAATAAAAAAGCATTTTGATACATTTCGACACGAAAAACACTTTCAAAAGCTACCACAACCGCACTCCCAAACAGGCTCGAAATCGCGTTTGAGCTACGATTCCAAGTACTGTTTTGAATTGAAAAATCAATGATATATATATATATATATATATATATATATATATATATATATATATATATATCTTTTTAATTAAATAATCTAATCCAAATCTAAAATTTGAAATTACATGTTTATATTGTCCAACTTATCCACCTCACAATTAGCAGCATATAAAGGGATAGTTTGCTCTATTTGTCATATGTTAGAAAATAATATAAATTATATTTTGAGAGTTTAATTAATAGTTTAAAGTTTTTAGATGAGATAATTTCTTGATATGGTATCAGAGTTTTGTTGACTCATAGGTCATGAGTCTGAATCTCATCAATATTATCCTATTTGATGAAAAATCAAGCATAAGGTATTGTGGTCTATGCAAGTTTTAAACTCAAAAGGCTTTCACTCGATGAGATGTGTTAAAGAATAATATAAATCATATTCTAAGACCTCATCTAACAACTTAAACTTTTTAGATAATATAGTTACTTGATAGCATAGACCAACCAACTACCATACAATACCTTGTCATTTAAGTATTGAAACTCGAAACCTTATCTGCATAGGATATCTAGCTAGTTAATTAGATAGTATGCAAACATACATATTTTTTAATATCTTTGTGTTTTTTATTTATTTTTTAAATATAATCAAAACAGGAATAAGCATCGAGTTATAACACCAGTTTTAAATTGATTATAATGAATCCCAAAGAACATCCCAGAGAACAGGAGCAGGGAAACTCGAAACTCAAAACTCGAAACTCAAAACCATTTAAACGTATTTATGTTTTTTTGTTAATTTTGTTGTTTTCATTGATGCTTTGTGATCCTTGACAAGGCAATGGAGAATATACGACTTAGACAAATGTTTTTGGAGTAATCTTATCCCCATATTACAGCAAGATCACCTCTGAGTTGCTTGTCCTGATCCAATGAGACCATTTTGCTCGAGGGATTCTGCAAGATTATTAAAATGAAGTAAAACATTTGTGCTGCAACCACCATGGCTAGCTCTAGTTCGTCAGAGCAAGATTTCATTGCATGCTAAGATAAAAACAAGATCGTGCACCATGTAGAGGCACCGATAACATGGCAGTCCCACTAAATTAATGTGGGTCAATGCATGGCTGACATTAATTGTTAAAGGAGCAAAAACCAGCTCGATTGAGAGAAGATGGGGGGTGACTTTTGGAGAAGACGAGCAATGAACTGAGGTCCCTCCATAAAGACGTGAACAGTGAGACCATGTGCAGAGGCGATTGGATTGGTAGGGTAAGTGTTTTTAAGCAAGGTTGTCGATTACGTTTTTGTTAGTGTATTGTTTTTTCAATTGGAACAAAATATTTTAGTTTTAGAATGTTTTGATGTATTTGTGCAATTTAATCTAAAAAAAGACATAATAAAATGATTTTTTCTGAACAAAATTATGAACAAGTATAATATTATGAGAGTGTCATGACCAATGTCGTAAGGTCATTATATTCTCTATTTGCTCTGAAATTTTAACATAATATATATAAATATGTTAAGAGACTCCTCATAAAATTTTCATCCTAATCTAACTGCTAGATTAAGAGATATGATTGATATTGTAAAATTATTTATTATTTAAAAAAAACACTATTTGGCCAAAACAGAACGGGCGAAACAAAATAAGGAACGTTCCGACAGAAAATTTAGGCGAAATTTACGAAACGAACCAAAATTTTAAGCGAGGTAAAAACTACGCCGTTTTATTTCTTTTTTTTTTAACTGTTTTTGGTTGTATCGTCCAAAAGAGAACAAAATTAACAACACTGTTTGCTTGTAAGTGCTTGAAGTTTTAGAACACTTAAATTATGTTTTTCGTGCTCTTAATCACATCAACAAAAGAAGAACACAGAGGTTGAAGCAAGAGGAATATATTTTTCAAATCAACTGCTCGAAGTGGTCTAGTAAACCAAATTATTTGCTGAAAGTAATCATGCACCACTGCTCTCCTTGTGGCCACGACCAGATAAAATGAAAGACAATGATTGTAATTTATATTTGACCAAGTTGAAATCCATCTCTCGGCCACCATCGAGTTCATCATATTGGACAGTGAGAAAGTAAATTCTTCAGTGGCACACCATGATTTTTCCATCGATCAATAGAAGGGGATCTCTTGCTAGTTGCTATTCCTGTAGACTTTTATGAACAAATCTTGAATAATATAAAGAACATAAAATGTATACCTGTCACTTGAGTGTATGGTCTGACTTGCCTTTGAATTCTTAGAGTCAACTTCATAAAATCATGTGCTAGGTCAATCTATTTTCAGAATTCAGAAATTGACCATGGCCATGAAATGTCTGAAAATTGATTCTAACCATATTACTCTCTCTCTCTCTTATTAACGTGGGTGTCCCGATCAATTTACGCGTACCTCGACTAATCTCACAGGTCTTGAAGTTTACTATCATGTAAACTTTCAGTGGCCATCGTATTAGCAACTATAAAGAATAAACTTCTTAGTTCCATCGTATTGAAAAATATTTTCTTGATGTTGACCTGAACATGTCTAAACTGAGTGTGATTTGATTAATCAAATCCTAAATAAACTAAGTTATGTTAACCGGGATCTACTCAAATTAGATTTTGAGGTTTTTTTTATGGATCAACCTATCGGGCAGGGCTAGATGTAACAACTATGCTAACCCTTATAAAATATAAAATAACCCTTATAGTGATAGAACCGGTTCAAGAATTGACTTGGAAAAAGAATTGCGTTATTGGATCACCAAATCGACCAGGTTAATTATTTTTATTTAAACTTTGTTTTTTATTTTATTTTATTTTATTTTAAAGAATAGATCCTAGTGTTTATTAGGTCAATGTATAACAAACACCAAGAGCTAGAATTCGAATTCATTTCAACTAATTAATGGTGAAAAAAAACTCTTACCATCAACTTTATCATAATAGTTTAATATGCATTTCATTCTAAAATGAAATAATAACTTTATTTCAAGAAATATGCAATTCTCCAGTTTCCGAGACTTGGATATTTTTGAGATTATGTGTTTGTTTTGGAGTGCGATTGTGATTATTTTTTTAAAATACATCAAAATGATATATTTTTTTTATTTTTTTTAAATTATTTTTGATATCAGCATATGAAAATAATCTAAAAACACCAAAAAATTTAATTTAAAACTAAAAAGTAAAAATAATTTTTTTTTATTTTTTTTTCAAAAACAAGTAATGACAAATAATACCTATACACATAAAGATATAGATGAAGCATGGGCAAACTTAGCAGGAGATAAAGGGGCAGGAAGATAGTATAAATAAGTGTGTTTGGTAATGAGATTTAATTGTTTTTTAAATTACTCTTTATAACCTTGATGTATAAAAAAAATATAAATTTTTTATTTTGATATATTAAAAATTATATAGTTGACTTATTTACTAAGTACAACGTTAACATACCTCCCACTATAAATCAATAGGCATTGCCTTGTATGCACACCCACTGACAATAATGTACTTCTTTGCTTTTTTATTTTTTTGATTAATATAGATGATCAGATCAACTTGCATGTATTTTCGATTAATTTTACGACCCCTGAAGTTCATATAAATCTCCAGTGATCATCATATTAGCAATCACATGATTCAAACCTGAGATCACAGGAAGAAAGAAAGCAAATCTCTTAGTCCCAGACTCTTACCATTAGACCACCTACTAGATGTTTTCTCCATTTTTATTTTAAAAAAATTGAAAATTTGTAATTTCTTCAATTTGTTACCTGCAGGTGGCACCAAAATCTACGATTAAAATCATCTGCTAGTGAAATTATAAATTAAGTATATGGTTTCTCACAGTAGATGCTGCCCCAACATGTAGGCGTAAGATACATTTATGGATGGGATTATTGGCTCCATACATGTTGATGTTCTCTCTTGCATTGATTCCCTTATTAAAACTCCAAGAATTATTTAATATAATTTAATTTCATATCTGGATTTTGGGGTCCAATTAGGAGAGCTATTTTCTTACCAAACTATGGAATAAGACTTTCTAAAAAGTATAGAAAGCAATATTGTTGGTGCAACCAAAAGCCGACCATCTTAGCTATGCCCTTGGTGCCGACAAATATTGATAAACATGTATAAAATATAATTAAATCCACTATATATAATACTATTATATATTTGAACCGTGTTTTGTCATGGGTCGAATATTTATTTTTAATAATAAAATTGAATATAATGTGCATCAAGTATAAAAAATATAAAATAAAATTATGCTCATAAATAATCATTAAATCAAGGTTCATCAATATTTGAAAAAAAAAATTAGAGGTAGATGTGGATCAAGATATTGATCTAGCAACATGGTATTTTCACCCGATTATGTCCCATAACTCTATTTATTAAAATTATTATTATTATATTTTATTTTATCAATTGCATTAAAGTTTGATTGTGATTTGGTGATTACAAGAAAATTGGCAACCATTAAAGTTTGATTGTGATTTGGTGATTGCAAGATAACTGACAACCATTAAAGTTTGATTGTGATTTGGTGCATAGTATTATTAAATATATATATATTTGATAATGCGGTCTAGAATGCTTCAAATATCAATTAAACAAAATAAATGGTGAAAGATTTTTCATATTTTTAACATACCCTAACAAATAATCACAAACTAGTTACAATGTCTATTTTTGAATTTTAAAACATGAGAAATATGCAAAAAAATGATATATAAAAATATGGTTGGAAAACTTTTAGGACTTGGCCATATGAAAGAAAAACATTATTTTTTTACTTTGAAATAAGAAATTTTCTTTACTTTTTGTTTCTAGAAATTTAAGGGAAAAACATGTCTTTAATAATGAATTTGTATATTATAATGTAAGTATACAATCTGAAATTAAAAAATATTACAAAAATATGCGAGGAAATAAAAAATATTTTTAAATAACCCTTGTATGTTTTTGTTTTTTTATGACATATTATTATATTATATTATGGGTTAGACTTGATCCAACCATCCAGTGCAGATCTAGATGGGCCAAGTTGGACAAATTGACAACATAACATACTTTTTTTTTCTTCTCTTTTCTGGATGGGGTTGGGTCTGATGTGAGCATAGAGATAAAGCCCGATGCAATTGGGTTTATTGAGGTCCAAAACACTCATTTTTAGGCTTTAAGCCAAGTTTCATGCAATCATTAGACATGAGTTTGACCCGGACCCACATGGTTACTATCCTAGACCCCCCCCCCTCCCCCTTTTATGCATAATTTCTACTCGCAATGACTATAAGCAAGGGAAATATATGAGGGAGAAAGAGAGGAAAAAAAGTTACTTAGCAAGATAATAAAGTAGTTACTATCATGATGAAGGTCATCCATGGTGGTTAGAGGTGGTGGTGAAAAAGTAAGGTTGCCAACAAAAAAAAAGGGAGAATGTTGTTTTTTTTTGTCAACTTTGCACTTGAATTTCTTGATACTTAACATATGAGATCCACCTCCATTTATATAGGTGGAAGAGGGATATCTTATCTTTATTGAGGATAAATATTGACCCTCATTTAGCCCAAAAAGATCTTAATCGTTGGCTGAAAAATAACTATCATGAATTGTTAAGTTTGGAAAGCTAAAGGTTGTTTGGGTTGACCTTTTTTCAATGGTCTCGTGGTGTATGTAGCGTCAATTAGATGAGAAAACCATACCAATGCGTAGTCAAATGTCAAGCCATCATGGTGGTGTATGTTTGGTCAAATTTAATGAAAAGATGAAACATTTATAGCCGAAGAAGAAAAAAGTTAATGAATAGTAACAAAATTGTTTTGTATTTAAGGTGTTAGATTAGAAATTTGGTCAAAGTTCAATTTGGTCTTTTGACTTTTGAAATTCTTAATTGCACCCCTAATTGATTTTAAAATTTTTAATTTTATGCAAATTACAGCCCTTGTCAAATCTTCAATTTAAGCCCTTAATTGCAATGTCTTTTTCATATTGGTTCTTTGCTTGGATTTATTGAAATTGATCCTCAACTGACCATTAAACTTTTCAACTCTCATTAATTTTTTTCAATCAATTGGGTCTCAAGGTTCGCCGCCTTTTGTAAAATAGTTCTTGATTGATATTTTCTTAATTCAACCCTCAATTAACCCTAAACTTTTCAATTTTCTTGCAATTTTGACTTTGATTTCAATCAATTTTTCCTTTTTTTATATATAATATCATATATATTAGTACCCATCTCTAAAATGTTTTTTCAAATCTACTTTTTATATATATATATATATATAAATTTGAAAAGGCATTTTAGAGATTGGTACGGGGCTAATACAATTGTTTTGTGACTAATCAGGATGCCACAAAATTACAAGCAACATAGTGCTTCTCATGTATGTTTTTGAGTCATGAAGACACACCTGTATCCCACCATCTTTCTATTATATACCGAGGCATGAGGATTGGCTGAAAATGGAAGTGACCAATGAATCCACTCTATCTTTTCACCCCTATTATTTTTTGAATATCTTTTTTTGAATTTAAATGAATATCGTATGACTGCAAGTTGTGATTAATTATTTAAATTATTTATTGTACAAGTTGTGGTCATTGGTAAAGTAGTAGGATCTTTCCCATAAGGTTATTAAATTATTACAATAATTAAATATCTCCATTATCAATATATATATATATATATATATATATTTGATTGAGGATCTAGAAATTATTGTATTATAATTCCTGATTTTTTCTGATAGGGGTCGGGGTTTTTCAAGTTATATATATATATATATATATACTATCTGCTAATGTGTAGGTGTTGGTGGTACAAGTGCAATAGTTGGTCGATAGTTATCCTAAAAATAAAACTTTATTCTATACAGTTGATTCAAAATATCTTTCACATGGACAAAAGGTTTTCCACACCTGTCAATGTATCGAAGAGGACTTTTTTTTTCCCTAAACAAACAAACTGCTTAATAGCTAAATAATTTACATCCTTAGTGATGATCCATAATTGTGTTATAAATTTTAATTTTATAAAATTAAAATAATTATTTTTTTATTCATGGATATTTATTTATTTTTATTGAAGATATCCATCCTAAAATTATTCTAACAAATTTATATTGTATTTAAATTTAAAATTACAACAAAACAATTTTTTTAATATATATATATATATATATATATATATATATATATATATATATATATATATATATATATATGTGTGTGTGTGTGTGTGTGTGTGTGTGTGTGTGTGTGTATCATCGCAAAAACTACCACAATCCCATTATATATATTATTACAAAATCACCCTTTTTAGTTTTTTAAGATTAAAAAAAAGTGTGAAATTGTATTACTAATTAACTAACTAATTTAAGAATAAACACAAGGTTTTAGCATCGAATATATCATTTTTTGTGAGTTTCCAAAATACATACAAAAAAAATAATAAATCTAATTTTTTTTAAGAGTTTGGGTGATTTTATAAAAACAAATATAGAAATTGTTTAGAGTTTATATGAAAATTAATTAGAGATCATATATTTTTTTTTGGTTTGGATAATTGTTTCAAGTTTGAATTGTTGCAAGTCACAAGTTATTCGATATCTTGTTGTAATTCACATGAATTATTAGTGAGAAATCTCTTAAACCTTTTTTAGAAGAGAGAGATTAGTACCCATTTAAGTGTTAACTCTTTTGCTTTTGTGTTTCTCAATTAACTTATATAGTTTATGTATTACTATATATTATATAGAAAATAAGAGACATAACATTTTATTTATCGAAAAACCTGCAAACCCTTATAAATAACAAAATGTAATTTTGCTCCCTGAATAATATCACATATATTATTTCAGGAAATAATTTTAGAAATTTATTCAATCAAGTCCCTACTTTATTTTTCTAGGTCTAGAATTGTAATTCCCTATACAATTATACTCTAGTCTTTAATATCTGAAACTTATTTACAATCAAATCTAATTAATCATCATATTTTAATTTCTAACTAATAGTTATTATGTGTGTGCTTTATTAGGTTTTCTAATAAGTTGTCCCAAATATAAATTAAAATTTTAAATAAAATAGTATTGAATAAATTAATTTATCATCAATTCAAAAATTGATTAATTTATATTTGAAGATCAAGGATAGTATCTAGCAACTTTCCAAGATCTTCTAAATATTAAGAAAGTCAAGAGTGATTTGACTTAACTTTTCAGTGATAAGTTTTTCGGTGTATATTTTTTCATCAACAATGTTTTGATTCAAATATTATAGCATTAAATTGTGTATACTCTATTAAATTATGTTTGTTCTCAATATCATAGTCATTAATTCTTTGAATAAGAATTTTTTTTTTTAAATCTCTCACTTTTCATAATGATTTACAATCAATATTATTTTAGAATAGATAAAATATTTTTCTTGATTCACGTAGAGTGATGAATCTCCTTTTGATTATTTAAATAACTTTATATAGTTCATGTTATATTTAATCTCTGCTCATTTGTTACCCTTGATTAATACAATGTGTAGCGGGATCAAAACATAACATTCTTTATATAAGAGAACTTAAATGGTTTCGAGTTCAAATATCACTCACACAACAATCACGAGAGTCTTCCCAATGATATATGTGATTTTTTCCTATGAATTTATCTTATGGATCAATCCAATGTATATTTCATCGCATAAGCATCTACATATTAGTCCTATGTATCTTTTATATCTAAATTTATGAGAATAACCACATCATTTCAAAGGAAAGAACATAATATTTACAAGTCTCAACAACTCTAATTAATCCGATTATAATCATGTGTGTGTGATCTATCTTCTTATAAAAAAATTCCTCCGTTGGCTACATTGGCAAGGAATTTGATATGACAAGTATATATACATTAAAGCAGCTCTAAAATAGTGTAAATTGGGGGAATTTCATGATTTAAGCATTTTTTTTGGGGGTGGCAAAGAGAATTTCATGATCTAAAAAGTAAGGATTTTAGATCTTTGTACTTACTGCGGCCATTACTTGAGTGCATTATTCCAAATTTCAACATCATAGAAAGGAGGATAACAAGTGCAATACTACTCAGCCACCACCTTTGACAGACAGCAGATATCCTTGAATTCAATCATTTTCCTTGTCAATTTGAACTGTCTAGCGATATCATTTTCTCCTTGTTGCCAATTGGGGTCAATTTGACAGCTCGAGCTCCAAATTGAGTAATCTTTAATTACAATTAAAATGGATGACAAAATAATTAACACAATCCACTTAGCTGACTCCTCCCCTGTAATTGCTGACCACACCTTCACGCTCGAGGGGAGCAATGTTCACGACTCTTTCTTGGATTAGAGGAGGTGGCTGCTCCGATGAGCTAGCCGGACTAGCACCGGCAATCTTGCGGCATGTCTCCACCAGGCAGTGCCTGCATGTAGGGCAAGATGAGTGTGAGCTGAGCCACTCATCAATGCAACTCACATGAAAAACATGGCTACACTTGGGCAAAATTCGAACACGATCATCTCGTACAAACTCTGATATGCATATGACACATTCTGTGTCCAGCCCAGGTAATTTACTATCTTTCACCGAGTAATTCACAACTGGGAAAGTTTTCAAGGCTTTTTTCTTGATCCCTCTGTTGGCAGAGCTCCCGTTTAAGTATGAACACCTTAATGCGCACCTTATGAAAGAATTTAGCCCAATTGAACTAAAGGAGTGCGCCCATTAGAACTATAAACACAACAAAAACATTTATGTTGAAGCTTTTAACCCCTGTGGCGTTGGGATTCAATGGATCTTGGGCGTTGCTTGAAGGTAGAGGAGAAAGAGGGTTGTGTAGCAGCAATTTTCTGAGGTGAAAATCACCATGAAAATGTTGGAAAGGTAGAGGGTGTGTGGAAAAAGTAGTAGACATGTGGTGTTGAGTGTGGGTTTATGAGTGTGGGATATTTTCTTCTTTTATATATATATATGGAAGCAAAAGAACAAACCCTAGTTTTTTATTTTTATTTTTATGAAATCTTTGATTTTGGATTTGCTTTTCATGACCCCACAAAAGGGTTTATCTTCTATACACTATGAAAGAAACTTGCCGAGCTAGCTTTATCTTCTGTACACGGTAATGAAACTTGCTGAGCTAGGTTTATCTTCTGCACACGGTAATGAAACTTGCTGAGCTAGTAGGTTGTTTAGGAGCTGGCTAGGGTTGGATTTTATAAAAAATAAAATAAAAGAGAGTTGGTCAAGTTAATTTTATTTTATTTTTAAAAATATAGTTAAAGTAGATGAACCGTATTAATTCGTTGTTATCTAGAACTTGTGCCAAGCTAGGTTTAATAGTAATTATTTTGTAAATAATTCATTTATTTACTTTTTGAATATTTTTTAAAAAAAAACTTGTACCAAGGGGTGATTTTAATATAAAATAAGCAATAAAGTAATCTTATCTTGTTAATTGTTTAATTAGCTTTCAATTCAAAACGTGACCAACCCACCTTCTATTGCAAAGCGGGCAGCTGCCTTTCTTGAATAAATCATATCTGCGTATCGAAGACAAGCTTATCAGTTAAGATTCTTGAGGCTCTTAAATACATAATTTAATTAAACCTGCCTTAAGTTGCAATTTAATTTCTTGTCTTGTTGACGTATAATCTGTGTGGGGTTGGGTTTTTGAAAAATTAGTCTCATTAATTGACCGTTAGAATTTGATTGAGTTGTTTTTGAAAAAGATTTTCATTCACAAATATATCAAAATTATATATATATATATATATATATATATATATATATATATATATATATATATATATTATTTTTGATATGAGCATATGTAAAATATCTAAAATCACTAATTTTTTATTATTTAAAATAAATAATAATAAAAATCCATTTTTTTTAAATATTTGAAAATGTAATGTCAAATATAATTTAAATCTAAATGATTTAATTAATATGAACAAACTCGACATAAGTTTGATAGCGTCAACTTTAGAAACTAAAATCCATTGACACTATGATTTTTATTTTTTAAAATAATATTATTTTAATGAAAACATAAAAAAATAATCATGAATTAGGCTTGTTAATTAGGATTAAAATCGATAAGACGAAAATCAATTAGCAATATGCAATTGGCACACTTAATTTATTTAATAGGGTGGCCCCTAGGGAGAGACGCACTACAAAATACAAGGTTGGTTCCTCTTTCCAAAACATTTTAATCGAAAAGTGAACATTTTAAATTTAAATTACCTTATCTCTTGGTTGAAGCATGAATATTAGGCTTACATTAATAAATTCTAGTTGATGCAATCAATTTATTTATTTATTGAAATAATATCATTTTGTATCTCTTTTTTTCTCTCAAAAAATCCATAGGATTGATCCTGCTATATATATATATAAACTAAATTATAGGCTAACTTGTTGATAGATTAAATTAAATTAAATTAAATCGAGTTAATATTTGTTTTTAGAAATCAAAACATCAATCGGATGAAATTTCAATTATAAATTCTTAAGAGAAACGTACTACTAGAACTTTTTCATGTTTAATAACTATGATTTACATTATTATTTTAGTGATTGTTAAGAATGTGATTGCGGTTGCTTTTTTTTGAAAATGATTTTTCGTTTAAAAATATATTAAAATTATATTTTTTTATTTTATAAAAATTACTTTTTAAACATCAACACATCAAAATAATCTATATCAATCATAGATAATCATCACGATTTCTATTCCCTTCAATTTCGCATCTACCAACTCACCATATTCTAATGAAAAATAATTAATATTAATACTTTTAGACTTAACCATCATGAGGCAGCGTGCCCGCTTATCGTCAGTCACATCCATCCACTCAGAAGACAAATTTGAGAAAATTTAATGGTCCCTCCACCACACCGATCAGCTCCTATTAGGGTTCCAATCAAGCTGACAGGCATGCAATCACAATTGCTGTCCGATGACAGAACATATCGTTCTTCCATGAGATAATTATGTGATACAATATCATATAAAATCATGGATTAATAATTCCAAAGTTTAAATTTTATTATTTTATTCTATATAATTAAAAAAATAAATACAAAAATAATATGAAATCTGTATAAAGTTTTAAGTTAAAATAGCTTTTATTTTAGAGGATATATTAGAGAGTAATATAAATTATATCCTAAGATCTCATCTAACAGTTTAAGGTTTTAGATGAGATGATTACATGACAAGTACATAGCTAATACTGTGTTTCAAAAGAATAGTTTTGATATGCTGATATCAAAAATAATTTTTTAAAAATATAAAAAACATCATTTTAATGTGTTTCTAAATGAAAAAACACTTTAAAAATCAACAGCAACCACGCTAAAAGGATCCTAAATAAAAGAAACAGTGTGTACTAGATGTTTGTGAAATCTTTACGAAGCATATAAAAGCTTGCAAGTAGTGAAGTGATTAAACATAAAGGTCAAAAAAAGTTTGGCAAAGAATCAAATTATTGATGATTTAATTGCAGATGTGTATACCGTGCATGCAATGCATAGTTTTAAAACGTTGATAATATTATTTAAGCACTTGAGAGTTATCCCTCGAGCACGAGTGGTGGTGGTGTTGTTTCTGCTTTTTTATTACTTTCTTTGCTTGATCCAATGGGTTTCGATTTTTTATTTTTTATTTTTTATTTTTTGTGATAAGAAATCGGGCATGGGCTAACCTCTTTGTGTGTTAGCCAGGAGCACCACTTGTTTGCATATCAAGCTTGTTCTTGGCTGGATTTCACTAGGATTTGATTTGATTTGTGAGCCTATAAAAAAGAATCAAGTAATATCTTTTCACAAACACAAGCAATTGAGAAACTTGTCTAGTCCCAACTATTTTATTTCCTTATAACTTGAGTGTTTGGGTCAGTTTACGCGCATCACAACTAATCCTCGAATCCACTAAATATTGTATAAGCCTAGTAAACATGTAAGACACCGCAGAGATAATAAACGTATATAGTAGAACTTGAACATGTGCAGAAGAAAAAAACAAGTCTCCTTTACTACTAGACCAAGACCCCACCTGCAAGTCTCAACTATTTTGATATATGTAAGTAGGTGCTAACACTAGATATGTTTGCACGCAATCCACTGTAGGCTAAACAATTTTTTATAAGAAAAAAAAGTGCTAGGATAAAAAAGAATTTAAATTTTGAGTTATTAGTTTAAACGGTAAATTAAATATTATAGAAAACAACAATGAATTAATAATTAATAGAAAAAATGAATAATATTTGAATCTATATGAATTGTCAAACAATTCGATGATAATTTAATATTGAAGGAAATCCACAAGAAAAAAAGAGTAAAACTTCAAAGTAAACATCATTTTAAAAATGAAAAAGAAAAAGAAAACTCAAATGAACCTTTTTAACTTGATCTAATCCTAAAAACTTGCAACTCGTTTATATTATGGACTTGAATTCAATCTAGAAACTAAATTGTCAACCAATTTAATTTTAAGGAATGAAATCATTAAAAAAAATATTAATAAAAAAACTAAAATAAACAACAAAATGAGTAAGGATAAAATTTGACAAAAAATAAACTCGAAGATGATGAAATCCTAAAAACATCATGAACAAAATAAATAACAACTAAAAGAATTAGAATAAATTTAAAAGATTAAAGAATCATTGAGGAAAAATTAAAAACATTTAAGGATTTTTTTAATTTTTTTTTAGAAATATATTAAAACAATATATTTTTTTTTGGTTTTAAAAAATAATATTTGACACAGTACATCAAAATGATAAAAAAAATAAAAATAAAATTATTTTTTTTATTAAAAAAACACTTTTAAAATATAGTGCCAAATAAACACTTAAAAATATAATTTTATATAAAACGCCAAACTTAAAATAGATTATAATGATTGAGAAGGTTTGTATTGTAAGTTTTCACTTTAATTTCTTTTCCATAAAAGTTCACATAATCTTCATTATATTTCCTATGCTATTTTTTTATTTCACAATTTAAGAACGACAATCAAATTGGCGTCTTTTTGTTTTTTGTTTTTTCGTATTTTTAATTATATATTTTAGGATAATTTATGATTTTAACGTAGTTTTCCTCATGGTATGTAAATTTCTAGGAGGAAATTATAATTATGAGAATATTGTAAATCTGGTTCTTATATGAATGTTTTATTATTGCTACCATGAGAATGATGTTCTCTAAATCTTTTTCGTGAATAATTATAGCAAAAATAAATTCATATTATAATTTATAATTTAAGTTTATAATTTTTAAGAGATTAATAAAATCAAGGAAGTTTTTTTTTCAAGTAAAAATATTAGAATATTTTATTAATGACAAAACAAATCATGATTTTTGTAAATAACAAAAAATACAATTATCTTTTCCAACATCCATATTATACCTCTCCATATATTTTGTCCATTTGGGATGGGCTAGGTTTCAATTGTAAGCCCGTATTTGTTTGGGCCCAAAATGGCTCTTTTGAAGCATTGTAGTTAAGGCTTAAAGCCCATTTCAGTCAAAAATGTCAATTGTAGCTTGGGCTGGTCTAGAACTATGATTTGATTTTCTCTTTTAATTTATCCGAGTATCTAAGAGAATGGGTATGGGGGGAAATATTGGAATTTCTATTTTAATATTTTTTAGAAAAATAATATATTCTTCATCATAATATTCTTTACCTTCAAATAAAAAAAATGTTTTTATTCTATTAATTTATTAATATAGCAACTGTATTTATCATCCCAAAGTGGATAAAATCAAATGTATCACACAAAGTTTCTACAATTTCATCACAATCTTCCAATGCGAGGCTAGAAGCTATGAAAGAATATTTATTTTATTTTGGGAAAACTTAAAGAATGCTCCAAGTATATATAGTTTGTATTAAATATATTCTTGTATTGATGTTATCCTTCTAATTTTTGATATTTTCAATTAAACCTTTTTTTATCCATATTTAATAGTAGACTTCATCTAGATTTTTTTTTAATAATGTCATTGTGTAAGAAATGTTATATTTTCTTAAGAGTTATGACATAATTAAGAAACTCAAATTATTTCAAAATAAACTCGATAATAAAATATTTTCGATACAAAGTTGATTTACCCTAATTATTTGAGGCATATTCAAAATTTTTTCAATTTCTTTTAAAAGAAGTCTTGTTAAGAACAAGTAATTGAGATAACTTGAAAAAATCTACATCAACCATGAGTCCATGAGCAAAAACCTATGAAATTAGTCAATATCATATTTATTTGACATATGTTTGTTTTATGATCTAATTAAATGAAGTAGATTTAATACATCAATGAAAATATCTACAATACAAGTAAGATGTAGAAATTCCTTGAGTATAACTGGAATTCAAGATTTATTCAACAAGGCTTCTAAATAAAGCCTAAAAGGTTACTATTCAAGATTTATCATATTTTCCTAATTAATTTATTATTATTTTCTCTTATCTAGTTTATAAATCTTTAAATATCTTTTTATAATTGCTTAAGACATATTTTTTTTATAATAATTAAATATATGGAGTTTTTACTATTGATATTATCATGATATAAATGGTGTTGAATGACAAAGTTGCTTCTTGGAATTGAAGAAGTTTTGAGTTTAATTATAAACTTATGATTTGATAGAGTCATCATCTAGTATCATGATCACTGAGAAATCTATAGTCTATAAGAGCTTGAGTAAATGAACTAATTGAGCATTAGAAAGACGTATTATCCCCAAATGCATTTTGTAAAAAATAAATTGCATTGTTAATTGATTGCTTTTTTATGTCATATTTTTTTTATGTTAGTCTTATGTAAGGTTGAAGGTAAATTTCTCTTTGTGAGAAAATCTATCTTATTGGATTAATTCGTAATTGTTCTAAAGCTTGTATTTGACATCACATTTATTTTCATATTTTTAATACTCGAGGGTATACCTTATAGTGTAGTTTTATATTCTCAAGTATTAACGTGTAAAACTAAATTCTAACGCTATGAATAAGGTAAAATAAAATAAAACAAAATAACTTGTTGTGAGAATTTGTATATTTTGATCAAATTTTAATGGATAATCATAAACTAGTTATGATATTTATTTATATTTCTAAAATATTATTAAAATATTGTATTTTTAAAAATAAAGAATTTTTAGAATTTGTCCATATACACACAAAATAAATAACTTTGTATTTTTTAAAATGAGGAATTTTTAGAAATTTTAGCGAAAATCAATTACTTTAAATATCGATTATGTATCTTTAAAGAGTACTTGTTAATTAGAGTCATTTATTATTCCTAGTCAATTCATGTATCTCCTTTTTTTCTTTTTTAGAATTTATTATAAACACCTAAAAACATTACTAGAAAAAATAACAATTATTTAATATATATAATTTATTTTATCGATTTTTATTGGGTCCATCTCTCTCTAGTTAAAATCAAAACAATGAAGTAATAATGGATAAGGTCGTACTTTCTCCTGACATCAACAACGACGTCAAAAGTTTTGTCTTTCATTCAAATTCTAAGATGTTATATGATATTTTCCTTATAAAACAAAAAACAAAAACCCTAAAATCATCTAGGCACCACCATGCTATTACCTGTGATGATGGCAACATCAAATCCAAGATCATCAGACCCCAGATAACAAACCGAGGCATCAAGATTTTTTGATGAAGAAGTAGCCGCACAATTTTCCAAACAGGATAGATAAGCCAATCAAACTTCAAAAGGCAGAAAATCCAAAGTTGCGTGTGCAACGCAGAAAACAAACTGGACCCACCTGCTTCGACCTCATCCCTTTCTCACCAACCTACGGAGACTTACGTCCATCTCTCTCAGAGTCGTTCTCTGTAAATATCTCTATGTGGACATGTGTTTCCATGTCAGGGTTCTTTAAGAGAATTAAAAAAAACAGGAAAAAAACAGGTAAAGTTCAAGTTTTTGAGTGAAGAACACAAACCTTATCGTTGTACAAAAGGGATCCTTCAAAGTTTTGTACTTCTCTTTAAAGAGCCCAGATGAACAGTAAGTCTATGTCTTATCTCTCTTGTAGTATTGATAGCTGTGGATTGAAGGTTAAATATCATTGATTGTGTTTGGCTTTTTGCAGTTTTTGATGATTAAGTTAATCAATTCAGTTTCCAATGAGTTTTTGGTTTATGGGGTTTGTTTTTTTTTGTAGAGTTTGATGTAATTTTGCTATGATTTGTTCTGTTTTGCAGTGAAATTCTTTGAAGTGGGGCTCTTTTGATTTTCTTAAAAGTGGTTTGTTTGGTTTGTCTTCATCCTTTCCTTAAAAGGGTTTGTGCCGTTTTTTAGCAGTTCTTTATTGAAAACATGGCATCACCACATAATAATACAAACACTGAGTCTGCAGAGATGGAACAAATTATCACCGAATTTTTTCCCAAGAGTCTTCAGATTATACATGAGTCGAGGTCTCCTTTCATGTCATCACGGGATTACAGTGGTGAACAAATGGTATCCTCATCTCCATCTTCGTCGTCGTCCAGTGTCTGGCCAAGAGATGAATGGTTCAATTTAGCCCTCAGGGAATGCCCTGCTGCTCATGAGAATCTTGATCTTTGGCACCAAAGCTATTTTGAGCCGATGATTGTTGATGTGATTCTGGTTGCAGCGCCACCAGTTGGGTGGGAGCCTGAAAGGGATTTTTCGACGACGGAGCAGTACCCATTTCACTGGAATTCAGATCAGGAAGAATCAGGGAGTGAGGGTAAGATTGAAAAGATTGTAGAGAGGTGGGTGTTGCAGTATGAGGGTAGGAAGTCGAGGGATAGTGGTGCTGGCAGCAGGAGATTTAGCAACACCTTGCAAACATTTTATAAGAAATCAATATTACTCATGAGATCTTTGTATGCAACTGTTAGGCTCTTACCTGCATATAAAATTTTCCGAGATCTCAATTCATCAGGGAGAATTCGTTCATACACACTTACACACAAGGTTTCTTCTTTTCTCGAGCCCTTTACATGCAAAGAAGAGGCTGAAATGCAGCGATTTGACTTCACCCCGGTGGATTCTTCCTGTGGTAGGCTTTGTCTTTCTGTGCTGTATTGCTCTTCATTATTATTTGTCAGCCCTGAGTCGTCAACTCGAATGTTCCCTCAATATATCGATGATTATGTTGGGAGCCCTTTGGCAGAACCATTGAAGAGATTCTCCTCTCCTACTGTCGTTCAAGGTTCTCTGTTATCTTCGCCATTCTCAAGACGACATAGTTGGGTTTATGACCATGGTAAAGCCTCACCACCTTCATTTTCTTTCTCACCATCACCTAATCATTTAGAAAAACATGGATCAATTTCTAATCCTAGCTCCTGTCGATTCCAACCTTCAAGCTTGCCTCCTCATCTACCTGATTTGCCTCCAGTTCATAAGAAGAATATGAGCTTTGATGAATGTTATCCCTCTCCTAACTTTACACCATCTCCATCCCCATGACCACCAATCTATATTCTTTGGAGTCATCTTTCCACAGCTGTTTTACTATCTGAAAGTGCACCAGTTAGCATAGCTGCTACCAAATATGTTCATAGTAATGAGATTTTATTGCAAAACCATTTTGCTCTATAGGATTCTTTCTACTGCAGTTGTTACATTCTACAAAATATCCCAGCGTGAAAAACACCACCCAACAGCTCTCCGCAGATTTCATTTTCCAGAATTTCCAGCAGTTCATGTCAGGATGATTTTGATGATTCTGAGTTTACTTGTCCGTTTGACTTGGAATATGGTGACATAATGGATCCAGGTAGCAGGTACGTGTGAAATATTGTTTAATTACTTCTAGCGCATTTAAGTTTTGCTGGTGCTGGTATTACATTATGGGTGTCTGAATCCCTCTGTACATTGGAAGAACAGAGTAATATCACTTCTTGCAAAAGAGTTGAACAATTCCCGCTTGTTAGAGAATAATATAAATCATATCGGAGATCTCATCTAATAGCTTAAGCTTTTTAGGCTGAGATAGAGTATCAGAGCTTTGTTGACCCAGTGGTCATGAGTTCGAATCTCACCACCCTCATTCTATTTGATAAAAACTCAAGCGTATGGTAGCATGAGTCTATATGCAAGTTTCAAGCCCAAAAACTTTCACTTAAGGGAATATATTAGAGAATAATATAAATCATGTTCTGAGATCTCGCCTAATAGCTTAAACTATTAGGCAAGATGATTCCTTGACACCGCTTTTCTTAGCCAAACTTTAACGAACAGTGATGAAAATCATGGTGTTTTTGGTAAAGGTGAATTATTCTTCAATACCTGCACAATATCTATGATCCAGGTCTAATTATGAGAACAAGTGGCTGAATGTTTCTTCTCCTCCTTCCATGCGCCTACCGTATAAACTTGTGAAAAATGTTGAAACAGAGACCTTGAATTCACTACTTGAGCTTTTGGAAGGAAGGAGGTTATTACTTTTTAGTTCAAAGCCTTTGCACCTGTCAAATAATCTGATTGAATTGATCGTTGGGGCAGATGGGTATGAAGAGACTGGTGTGAAACTCTTTTGAAGATTATTGTAAAATTAAGAATTAGCAGTTAGAAACATTATGCTGGAACCCTTATGCGCACATTGTAAAACATACCATTGATCTAGTGTGTTTTTGATTTTGGATTGTTGCAATAGTGCTCTCAATTTTGGTCAAAAGAACTGAAACGTTTCATACTAATTAAAAAAACAAGATTATATGTCTGTATTTTATCTCAGCTTTAAATTTCGGTCTATTCAAAGACATTTTGGCTTTAGTTCCGCCCATTCCACTTCGGCCAAACAATATATTTTTTATATAAATAATGAATAATTTTACAATATCAATCATATCTCTTAATCCGACCGTTAGATTGAGATAAAATTTTACGAGTAGTCTCTTGATATATTTATATATATTGTGTTAAAATTTCAAAGCAATCATATAATACAATGATCTTGCAAGATTGATGTTGTACATTCTTATTATATTATACATGTTCATAATTTTGTTCAGAAAAAATCATTTTATTATGTCTTTTTTTAGATTAAATTGCACAATTGTAAATAATTTTATTTTTTTAAATTTAAACTATTTTTTTTGAATATATATATATATATATATATATATATATATATATATATATCACCATCTCCTTGTGTATGAGGCGATATGAGAATCTTGTTTTTTTTACCTTACTTCAGGCACGTCAACTCTTGGAATGCTGTTCTTAAATGTTTAAATGTATTGAGGAAACTTACAATCATTCTCAACATGGCTGCCTAGCTAGCTAGCTATCTCACACGACAAGTTAAACAAAGTAAATAATTCTATGAGCGATTTGGTAAGCCCTCTTTTTGCATATTAAGGGGGTGTTTGGGAGTGTTTTACAAAAGTGGTTGTTGAAAAAATTTGATTTTTTATTTGATTTTTAAGTTTAAATCAATAAAATTTAGTATTTTTAGATCATTTTAATGTAATAATGTTAAAAATAATTTTTTAAAAATAAAAAAACATAATTTTAATATATTTTTAAATAAAAAATATTTTAAAAAATAACCGTAACCATTCTTCAAAAAAAACTAAGTCTCAGATTTGAAATCTATTTATAGCTTCGAAAGCCGACATTCCATGTTTGTCTATGATGGCACGGCAAGAAAAAGTCACGCAGAAATTATCCGTTAACACGTGTTTATATTACTATCCAATTCATTGTTAATTGCTTGTACCATAAGGGTATAATTCATAAACATCAGGCCTCGTCGAGGGGTCATTGGGATTGTGGCGAATTGTTTAACTGTTATTTTTAAAATAATTTAATTTCAATTAATTCATAGATTAATTCAAAAATATTATAAATTGTCAAAAAAAAAACATAAATACATACTGTTCAAGTTAAATCTTATTAGTAAATAGGTTTATTTTGATTTATATTGGACATTGAATTGATTAAGGTGATCTTAGTAGTTTGACCTCACAAAACTCATAAGATGACCCATCATGTTAGCTTCAAGAATTTTATTATTTAAAATTAAATTTTGTTTAAAATAACTTAGCTATAGATTTTTTTTTTAAAAAAAAACTATTAAAATTGATATTAACTCGATGATATATGAATTGATCAATTGTTATGGTTGAATTCAAGCTTGACAATTATTTTTATATACGTTTCTTTTATTGTCAAAGAATCATCTCATCCTGTGCTTAATTCTTAATTTAAACAATGGTGTCTCACTCCAACGGAAAACATTTTATCCAAATCGATATTTTCACAAACATTTACTTGATAATAATAGTATTAACTCATTAAAAGAAGAAAAGACAAAAAATAAAGTTATTTTTTGACATATAGAAAACATAAAAAACATATATTGTTTTACTATCCTTGAATATTAAATATTGGAAAAAAATATTTCCATTTATTTGCTGCTACTACAAATGCACTTATCTTTCTATGGAGAACAATCAAGCCCTTTCTAGATAGGGCATGTTTGGGAGAGCTGTTGCGGTAATTTTTCAAAGTGTTTTTTCGTGCTGAAATACATCAAAATGATATTTTTTTTTATATATTTTTTAAAAATCATTTTTGACATCAGCACATCAAAATGATCTAAAAACACCAAAACATATTCATTTAAAATGATTTTTTTTTTTTTTACTAAAAGCTGCGACACGTCGGGTGAAACGCTGTGCCAAAGAGCTTCTTATTTGTACTGTTACAGTGACATGAACTCAAGCCCTTCTAAACCTGAAAGGAGATGCCGGACCGTCGAGGGTCAGAAACCTCGTCCCGTTCAGCTCTAGAATTCCTGCAACTCCACACCTTGGCCTCCCACAGAGTGGAGGGTTCAGGCAATCAGGGCACCATCCAATCGTGTAGGGACCCGATGATTGATCACTTTCAATCTCGAAGACCGCTGGCTCACCACCAACCACGATGAATCTTCTTCCCGTCTCTGGATCTTCCTCACCAATTCCCCATGTAGTGTTTTCGAACACAGTTCGAGGAAGCTGAGAATGCAGCAGTGAACTCGCTAGTTTCAGTGATGACTGTATCTCCTGGATTTGTTGGGGTGAAGATGACCGGAAGGCCTTCTGTCGAACCATTTCCGATCGGTGCCTGACCAACATAAGATGCACAAGATCCATTGCGAGCCACCAGAGTTAAGCCACTGGCTACGTCGGTTATACCAGGATCGACGTAGTATTCTACACCTCTTGTGAGAGGGTTACCGTCTGTATCAAGCACAGGAGGGCTCTGAGCCATGCTAGATATGGCCATCAGTAGACAAATGAAGCTCGAGCTTCGAATCAACCTCAACATGGCTGCCATAAATCTGCTTAATTATAAACCTTAATCAACTCGATGGTGAACTGTGTAACATGTTTCCACCTTGTTGTCTATTTGTAGGCAACATTTCTATAGGATAGAACGTTAACGAAGGCACGGCAGCGAAAAGTCCATTTCCTTGCTCGAATTGATTTCTGCTTTAGCAGACCTGATAGAGCCCTGCATCCTTGCTGTGTCTATGTGAACATGTGTAGCAGAAAAATTAGAATATTTGAAGCTGAATTTCAGAAAAGATGAAGGCTATGATGGAGAGGTGTTTAAATTACCCTTTTTGTAAATTGCATTTATACACGTGTTGTTGTCTAATTGGTCATATCAACTGAAACACAAGCTAGCAGATTATTATCACAATAGTTGTTGAACCAAACTTTTTTTTTTCTTTATCATAATCTCTAGAGAGTTGAATTCACGAGTTTTTTTTTCGGTATATTTGTTTTTTCTCTTACGAGAGTCTTTTTCATTGACATTTGTCGCAAGATTTTGATTTTATAACGATGACCTATTGTTCAAATCTATTTTAATAGTTGAATTTCACATGATCTACGTGCTTTAATGTTCTGTAATAAATTAATTTGACTAATTCTTACAACCTTATAAAGCACTCCATAGCTATGATCCTTAATTAGGTTGGATTAATGGTCACAATCAACACAATTAAAATTTGTCTTATCTAAATTTGTCAATACCATTTTAGTTGGTCTTTTGTTTTTTTAATTGGAATAAAATATTTCAGTTTCGCAGTGTTTCAGCCCGCCGTTTCGAGGTTGTACTGTTTAAGTATATATATATATAATTAAATATATTAATTCATGAAAAAACTAGTTCAAATCCAAAAATAAAATTATTTAGAATTGTCCAATTTAATATAAAAAAGACACAATAAAATGATTTTCAGAACAAAATTATAAACATATATAATATTACGAGAATGTCATCATCAATCTCACACCTATCCCTTTACTCATTTTAGTTTCCAAGACTTCTACATCTGGTAACGAAAATCATACATGGATTTGATCGATAGTTTGAGTTTTTCCAACTACGTGAATGAGTTTATAAGGACTTCGTAGCTATTGGCAACATTTTCTTCTCATAAAGTTCAAAGAAATTCGGAAGTGATCGTTGGGTTCGAGATATGAACAAGAGTTTGCCTCCAAGAGTTCTTATCATCATAATTTATTCCACCTTTGAGACAATTCAAAGCTTTCTATCTAGTATACAAATATGAAAAAAACTCATTGTTCCCAACCACTTGATAAGTTTTAGAAAATAATATAAATCATATCTTGAGACCTTACTTAACAAAGTTTAATCATTTAGATGAGATATTTTCTTGACATCGTATCACAACCTTGTTGGCTCAGCAGTCACGAGTTCAAATCTCATCACCCTCATTTTTATTTGATAACAATTAAGCACAAGGTAGTGTGAACCTGCGTGCGAGTTTCAAGTCCAAAAAGTTTTCACTTGACAAGATGTGCTCGAGAACAATATAAATCATATCCTAAAACCTCACCTAATAGCTTAAAATTTTAGGTAAGATGATTTCTTGATAGTAAGAGGAACATATACATAATTGTCAAATGTGATTTGGATCATAACAATTGGATCGATTCATATATCATCGAGTGAATCTCAATTTTAAAATAATATTGTTTTGGATAATTTTTTTAAAATAAAACTATAGCTAGCCATTTTAAACAAAATTTAATTTTAAATAATAAAATCCTTGAAGCGAACATGATGGGTCTCCTTGTGCGTTTTGTGAGGTCAAAACTACTAGATCACCTAAATCAATTCAATGTCCAATATAAATCAAAATAAAACCTATTTTATTAATAAGATTTATCTTTAACAGCATGTGTTTATGTTTTTTGTAATGACAATTTATAATATTTTTGCATTAATCTATGAATTAATTGAAATTAAATTATTTTAAAAATAACAGCTAAACAATTCGCCACAATCCCAATGACCCCTTGACGAGACCTGATGAATTATATCCTTATGGTACAAGCAATTAACAATGAATTGGATAATCCTATAAACACATATGGTAACGGATAATTTCTGCGTGACTTTTTTTTTGCCGTGCCATCTTAGAGAAACATGTATGTCGGCTCTCGAAGCTATAAATAGATTGCAAATCTGAGACAGAAGATGCAAACAGAGCTTACCAAATCGCTCATAGAATACTCTTGAGAAAAAAAAACAGCTAAGTATTTACTTTGTTTAACTTGTGTGAGAAAGCTAGCTAGCTAGGCAGCCATGTTGAGAATGATCGGAAGCTTGAGCTTCATCTGGCTACTCATGGCCATTTCAACGGCGGCTCAAACCCAGCCTCCTGTGCTGGATGCCGACGGCCAACCTCTCCGAAGTGGGGTGGAATACTATGTACTTCCTGGTGTAACCGATGTTGCCGGTGGCCTGACCCTCGTTGATCGGAATGGTTCGTGCCCACTTTACGTTGGTTTTGCACCGATAGGGTCCCGAGGTATTCCAGTTATTTTCACTCCTCGAGTTAGAGATACGATTATAAGGGAGTCTCGAGACTTTACGGTTGAATTTTCCGGTGCCTCAACTTGTGTTCAATCTACTGCATGGATGGTGGGTGAGGAGAATCCTGAAACGGCGAGGAGATATATTGTGACCGGAACGGAGCCACGACCACCGTCTACGCTCTGGTACTTCAATATCAGAAACAATGGAGGTGTCTATTCTTTGAATTGGTGCCCGGAGTGTCTGACACCGAACTGTCCCAGACCGAGGTGTGGAGCTGCTGGTCTCGTTGATGAGAACGGAAAGAACTTGTTGGTCTTGGATGGTCCTGCCTTTCCTTTCATATTTAGAAGGGCTTAGTTAAGTTGCTCTCCATGTATGAACCCAGAATAATTAATGACTTTCTGTCATCGTACTAAATATTAAATAAATGGAGATTTTATTTCTTTTCTTTAATCAAATTAATATCAACTTATTTGAATCTCTCTAGGAGTTTTTTCCTCGGTACTTTTTATATTTATGTAGAAGTCCCCCCCTCCCCGACCACGTACGAATGTTTACAAGTCTCCATCTAAACTTTTCGAGAATAATATATATCATATCTCGGGATTTTATCTTAAAATTTAAATATTTAATCTTTTAAATAAGATGGTTTTTTGACATGGTATCATAGTCTTGTTGATCTAACGATCACGAGTTTCAATCTCACTATCCTCATTCTATTTAATAAAAATCAAGCAAAAAATAGTGTGAATTTTGCATGCAAGTTTTAAACCAAAAAGACTTTCACTCAAGGGTGTGTATTAGAAAATAATATATATTATACTAAGAATCTCATTTAACTGCTTAAATTTTTAGATAAAATGGTTCCATCCGTACTGTGTTGATATTTGCCCAAGACTTCTCTCTGCAAATCCAGGTTTAGAACATGGCCTGACCCTAACAAAGACATATCTTTCTTTCATCCCTCCCGACTCGTGGAGCCATCCATATTTTCTTACCTCTCGTTGCAGTTCAACGTCTGTCCTTCGATGAATTCTATCATCACAAGTTTTTGAGAAGAGAAGGGGTGGGAAAGTATCATGGTCAATAATAGATAGGTTTGACACACTCTCCATTGTTCTACTCTCATGGCTGCTGTGTCGAAAATCTTATATGCTATCAAACATCTACCACAGATAGCCCTCCGTGATTTAGCTTCATTATCATCCCAGATCAAAGTTGCATTCATCATTCTACAGGGGAAGAGCGATCTCTTTGTGCCATCTTCCACAAGATCATAGAAATG
>CM055345.1:2028272-2071880 GCA_029228605.1 Salix koriyanagi
TTAGTAATTCAATTAACTTAGTCAACCGATCAAAGGTTTTTTCTTTTGAAAAAAAACAAGATAATATTCTTAGTCTTAACAATAAAAAAAACATTCTAAGCAAAAAGATAATAGCTCATGAGTTGATCTAATGGCCAATTCACTTTTCCAGTAAGTTTCCTAGTCAGGCTATGACAGCTGTTCCTTATTCGGCTTCCTTGCCCTTTCGTCATCTGCTTGCTGCGAATAACGTTCGTTCCATTATTTGAAAACCTTTCTCATATTTTTTTTTTTACGAGAAAATCCAATTTCCCTAATAAACACAATTTGTAATTACAAGAGTAAAATCTCGGTTGTTACAGGTTTTTATAAATATTATACATCTTGACTCAAATTTAAGATTTGTTATGCAAATCACGAACTCTATTTCATTACATCACGTCCTCACACCCCTTGTGAGTTCAGATGAGCAAGTAAAACTCTGGTTATCCTAGAATTTTATAAAAAATACATGTTCAAACTTAAATTCAAGACCTGTTATGCAAATTACAAGACCTATGCCATCATCACGTTATTCACTTCCATTCTAGTCTGCTTCACATGGTCACACGTGAAGTACTAAAACATTCTTGTTTCTCTTTCAGTGAAAATTCCCATAGCGGCTTGCGTGTTTTTTTTTGATTTAATGACTTCAAACAAATTTACTTGCAGCGGTCTTCCAAAGCAGCATGGAAATCATTCCATCAAAACCACTCAGAATTCAACAAAGAATTTCATAGATTTTGACAAAGTCAAGGTTTGACCTTGTTCCAAACAGGAAACACGAGAGTTAAAGAATTTTAACAAGCCAGTTACTGTTACTGTTACTGTTACTGTTACTGTATCAAGTACTGAACCAGGGATCTCCATTTGCATCCCTAACAGGTTTGGGAGCACAAAGAAAATAACATGGTTGTCATCACCTTGCTAAACATCGTTTACAATGTTGATTGTGAGGCCTGGATAGAGGAACAGAAGTCTCCTGATGGAACTCAGTTTTGTTTCTGCTCCCAGAAATGAAAGAAAAGAACTGATACCATAAACAGAAAGAACTAACTCTCCCCTCTTTGTTTATAAAATTTCTATGCTTTTCAAACTTCCGACATGCTAAAAAATTATCGTATGATGCCGAACGCATCGCTCAATTCAAAATGAGGACAGCAGGGTTTTTTATCTGTCACATTACCTGGTGATACGCTTGCACGAACATGCAAAATTGTGTTATGTGGGGATGAGTTTTTGAAGGAATCTATTCGGTTGGTATGGAACTCTCAATTTTGGTCCATCAGATGGAGAGGACAGAAAGCAAGAATCACCAGACAAGTTTTCTACCAATCAATTTTGGTCCATCAGACGGAGAGGACAGAAAGCAAGAATCACCAGGCAAGTTTTCTACTACTCAAGGATTCAAATAAGTTTCCCAACCATCGGTTTGTAGTTTTTCAGCCTTCTTCATGACATCGTCCCTTGTGTCTTCTTGATACTGGCTCATTCTGCAAATCAAATAGGATTACGGTTTAGGGAAACGTTCAGTTGTTATCCTGTCACACAAGCACATAAACAGAGGAGAGGGAGAGATAGAACCTCGCCAAGAGGTCGGCATCACCAACACCCAACATCCTTACTGCTAGCAAACCTGCATTTGTGGCATTATTAATTGCCACAGTTGCAACAGGGACTCCCCTTGGCATCTGGATAATATTAGATTAAGGAAGGATTTAATGACAGAAAAATTAAAAATAATAATAAGCAAATTAAAAAAGAATGGAAAAAATGTCAAACATAGGCAATGGATTGTATCTAAGGACATTATTGTTAGACATCAACTTCCTGCAATGAGGGCCAAACAGCAGATTCTGGGTTGGATGACAAAAACACCCTATAACTTTCCGATTTAAATAGGAACTTGGGTTTATGTTTAATATTTCTATAAGCATGATGTTAAGATCACTCTCTTTCTTTTTCCTGCATTATACTCATAATAGAGTAAACGAACCTAGGAAACATCAGTGCTAATACCAAACCAAAGAATCTAGCATTTACAAATCCCACAGGAGTCACAAAGAACTATAGCTTCCTTTTGAAGGAGAATCGATTAAAAAAAAAAGCATTTAAAAAATGGAAACAGGTGTCTACTTTTCCATGTGCCCATTTTAGGAAATAAGCTAGTATTGGAACTTGGAATGCTAAATTGGAGGTCACTGTTATTTTCGACAACAGACATCCTGAAAATGTAATAATATCTGATGAAATAGTGTACCTGTACAATTGATAAGAGTGAATCCATTCCATCCAAAGCAGAAGCACGCACAGGAACACCGATAACAGGCAAGGGGGTCAGTGAAGCTACCATACCTGTAAAGTCAAACTGATACTTTATTAAGGCCAGTGAGAGTTGACAGGAATAATATTCTATATAAACCATCACATGTATAACTAGCCTGGCAAGTGAGCTGCACCACCAGCACCAGCAATGATGATCTGGATGCCTTGGTCCTGAGCAGACAACGCATAAGAAAACATCATTTCAGGAGTTCGATGGGCTGATACTATTCTCACCTGCAAGTGACATATTGTTAGCCATGAAAGTCAGTATAAATGGTACAAAAGAAACCAGTGCTGGCACATTCCAGAAGAAAACTGCAATTTAGAAAGCAACCTCATGAGGTACTCCAAACATAGTCAAAATCCTTGCAGCATCCTTCATTATAGGAAGATCTGAATCAGAGCCCATAATGATCCCAACACGCGGTGTAACTACATTTTAACAAACAACAGGAACCAAAATTAACCTAAACTGAAAGAACAGATACATCTTAAGTAACAGTGAGGTCTTATAATATTTAATAAGAAAAATGTATGAAACTGATTATAATTGAGCTGAACTATATTCATGAGTGTAGATCCTCCAAAATGAACAATATGAAAAGTCTACTACCTCTTGTACCTATCGTCTACTATCTCTAGTACTTATCTCCAAGAAATTAGCAAAACATAAATCCAAAAATTGATCTTTTGAATGATAGAATGGACATTTAATCTCCATTTTAACTTTAAGACAAATACATACTTTGCAATGCAACTCATGGAAATTTGCAGTAAGAGAACGTGAGGAAAACTATACACCTAGAACATGTCATCTAGCCACAAGATCGAGTCCAATGATCAAGTCATCCAACGAAAACTTACCAGCAGTCCGACTCTCAGAACCTTCTTCCTTCAGCATTGATTTTAATTGTGCTTCAACTATGCCCATTGAAGGGCCAGTAAATGTGATGTGACCCATCTTCCGTTGCTTTCGCATTTCTGCACAATTATAATTATAGTGAAGAAAAAGAGAGAGGAGAGTATTAAATTGGGGAGCATATAGAATTTATGCAAAGCTAACCTGGCTTATCATACCAATGGACAGAAGCCCCTTGTATGTTCAATGCTCTTCCAATCAGCTGGTGAGCTAAGTGAAAACCAGGCTCACCCTAAGAACATAAACATTGTCATTGGTCAATTAAATTTTTATTTGAAATATTGTAACAAAACACATAACATAGCAAAGAAAATTTGAGAACATTTTGATGTAGACTTATGAAGGAGCTGCCTATTTTTCGACTAACAAAATAACATGCCCACCCAAACCCAAAGCTCCTATGCATGCAGGCAATTGAGAATCCTTTAACATTTGGAATTGAATCAGAGTTCATTGAGCACCAGAAGTTAGCAAATATTTAGAAAAAGGATGATTAAGTCAGAAGCACATGTCATAGACCAACTCCAAACGACTTCTATTGAGAACTCGTCATTAGCTAGGAACTATGAGCTTACTCCAATTTTTAAAACATGAAAGATGTTTGACACCCCCTCAGTTAAACAACTTGGTTGCATGTTGTATTCACAATCCCTACCCAAGATCCATAGTTAAATTCAAATCATGCCCTAAGTTTCCTGAGATTGGCCCCCAATTCTCACTAAATATTGGCATGTGCATCATGTGAGGTGTTTTGTGAAACTGCTTTGGGAATTACCAGAAACACAATAGCAGTTCACACACATTAACATACACACACATGAACAATTACTATCTGTGTGCATATGAATGGTTGTGTGTGTGCATATGATAAAAGAATGTTAAAACATACGACTTGGAAACCAAAGGACCCCCCACCAAACTTACAGAGGTTCAAAATAGTAAAAAAATGGAAAAGGAAATAAAAAAATTGGAATTGGAGAAGAAAACAATTCACCTCGTCTTCACCTAGTAGATTATACATGATAGCGGCAGGAGTCTTCATTGATGGATCACCAAGTGGAAGACCCAGAACAGCTCTCAAATGCTGTTCGAATTGTGAGGTATAGCAGGCCTCAATTGTGTGATGACCACTATTATGAGGTCTGGGAGCTACTTCATTCAGTAAGATCTGTTTAAAAGGGAAAACATAAACATATTAGTCAAAGACAGCAGTTTCCTGAAATCCTGACATTGATAATTATGATATGTATCGTGCTGAGAAAATGAAATACACTGAAATACAAGTACAACCTGACCATCCTTTGTCAAAAACAACTCCACTGCAAACACACCAGCACCTTCTAATGAGCTAACAGCTTTATGTGCAACATCAGTGGCAAGTTTTCTGATCTTCCACGGTATAGCAGCAGGAGCCTTAACTATGTGACAGATGTTTTCCCTGCAAGACACAATGTCTGCAATCAGATGTAAGGAGATGCAACTACACTAATTGATAAACATTATCAAGTCCAATTCATCTGGCAAACTCAAACATTGCTGAAACCAAATGCACCAAAAACCAATAAAGCTACAAAAAATAAACATGAAAATGTCTTATCTATATCATACTTGTGAATAGTTTCAACAACAGGGTAGCATGAAATGGAATTGTCTCTTCCTCTAGCCACAATGACAGCTAGCTCTTTCACAAAGGGTGTCCATTTCTCAACATATAAACCTCGATCAAATCCTCCAAGAGCTGGAAAACATCATGAATAATATATTACAACAAGGAGTAGACCTAGCAGGAACTATTTCTATAAAGAAAAACAAAAACAAAAACTACAAACTAGGCATGAAAAGCAGCAAGGACGAGGAAAATAATACGAACCAATCAGTGTTCAAAATCACCCAAACAGTCTCAACAATTGCTTTTGACTATGAATACGAGGAGAGGTGAACAATTGTGACTAGGAAACGTAGAGAAATAATGAAAAGATGAAGCAATTTTATTTCAAGTAAAAAGACATGGACTTACAAAGAGAGATTTCATTTAAAAACAAATGAAAGCTTTTATGTCAAGCTATTGATAGCCTTTCCTGTCAGTGTGATGAATGCTGAAGGTCTCAGCAAGCTCATTGCTGGAGTTGTTAAATATAGGAGGGAAGCAACTTCTTGTGCTTTGGATTAACTTATAAGAAAAACTATGAGCTCTGAACAACATCCATATAGCATAATCTAAACCATGGCACAATCACATAGATAAACATCTATCTAAGATTGGTATTTTTTCTATTTTATTGGTCCAAGCCAGATGAACAGGCTTTCACATTCTTTCCAAGAATTTAATATGACATCAAATATGTTTCCAGTGCCTTGGGAGTGGCCTGTTTCATAAGGATTTTACAGCCAAAACCCCTAAACCCAAATTAAAGGTCAAAAACATCTTTTGGTTGTTGTTCTCCACAAGACAAATAATAATTATACTATAACTGTGTCCAATCCAGACAAAATGAACAAGACAACATGAAAAGAGTAAAACATATGATGGATCTCCTCTAGCCGTAACATTTGGATCCTTAACATTTTGAATGGCAATTAAGATATGGTGGATACTGTACTGCTGTTAATCAATAGCACATATGAATACAAGTATAGCATCTCTCAACCGAATTTCCTTAGTAATTGAGCCTCAGTATTGAACATCTCACCATTTACTGCAGAAGAAAGCTCCTCTTCACTCTTGGCAACTGCATTCCCACGCCCATCATAAGCTAGCCTTTTGCTCTTGAGCATTAGAGGATAGCCAAATAAGTCGCCTGCTCTCTTGGCACCTTCTAGATCATCAATCTGTACTAGTCATACTTCAATATCAGTTAACAGGTGATGAGAAGTGAAGACTGCTTCCTCCAGGGAAATACTACAATACTACAAACAGCAGCTAACCTGCACAAAGTCAGGAAGGGGAATCCCATGCCCAGAAAAATGAACCTTCTGGAGATATTTATCCTGAAAAATTGAAACATGTATCCATTTAGAAATTTCATCATGGAGCCAAAGTCATGTTTGGTTTTGAATTTAAATCCAAACTCCCTAGGAAGTAAGTCTAAATGCCTAAGTTGCACATGGTTTACAAAATAAAGTTACCCATCAACTCTTAAAATCAAGAGACATACTTGGATAATTCTAATAGTCGAGGCTTTCGGTTGACAATCAACTCCTTGCTGCTCAAGCTTCTCCATTGTAGCAGCATCAACATGTTCGATCTCCACAGTCAACACTCCACATCTACAACAATATAATTAACAAAATTAACAAAATTAACACAAAATGACTAAAAAACTCCAATAACAACCAAATTCCATCAAGATTGAACCTTTTTGCGAATTCCTGAACTGTTGCACTATCATCAAAGCTTCCAACCATATGATCATATGCAATCGCACTCGCTGGACAATTCGCAAGTGGGTCCAAAACCATGACTTTAATAGCCATTTCTGAAGCTGCTTGGCATAACATACGACCCAATTGCCCACCTCCCAATACACCAACAATCACCTCGGACACTCCATGAGCTGGCAAGTCATCTTTCCTACATTCACCACATTAAACAATCTAATCAGTCAAGTCCAACAAGATACCAACACAAGACAGCTATTTCTTTTGATTATTTATTTCCTATCAAAACAATTCCATCTGGGAACTCATGAAATGAAAAAAAAGAGAAGCAAAACAGCACAAACTTGGATATGACATACACAATTGTATGCACAATTCAATGCTCTTTCTCTTTCTTTTGCAAAAAAAGTCAATCTGGGTACTGATAAAATGAGACAAAAAAAGCAAAAAGACACAAGATTGGTACACGGGTACAAACCGGAAAGAAGTATCGTGAGTGTCAGTTGATGCTTGACAAGCCAAGACTGAACTTTGAAACTGTTTGTGAGACTGTTTTAGCGAAGAGGACTTGGCGTGTTTGTCCATGAAAGAAACTCTTGTTGAAGGGGAAGAAGAACAAGGGTTGAAACTGAAATCAGATTTTGAAAAAAGTAGTAGTTTAGGTACTAGGGTTGTCTGTTGCAACAGCAGCATCCTGTGCCGGAGGAGGGTTTTGTGGCTGGGGTTTTTGCCTGGAACTTGTAAGTAGGAAAGTAGTGGAGTTTCGAACGTTGGAGTTCATTTTATATCTTTTGTTAGTGTTTCTTTTTTCTTTTTCTTTTTCAAAAATAAAATTATTTATGTTTGGGTATGGTATATATGCTTATATAAATTATAAAGTGATGCATTTTTTTTATTTAATAAAAACTAAATCTTATATTTTTTTAAATCGATTAAAAATATTGAATAAAAAATTAATAAATTCCCAAACCCTTAAATATAGAAAATCAAGAAAAATATATTATTGTAACTACCATACTATTTGTTTTTTACACATCTTTATCAAAAACAGAAAAGGATAGATTTTTGATGGATTTTCAATAGTGTTAAACAATAATATAAATTATATTATGAGATTTCACCTAATAGTTTAAGTTTTTAGGTGAGATGGTTTCTTGAAATAGTATCAGAGCTTTCTTGATCTAGCGGTTACGAGTTCGAATCTCATCACCCTCATTTTATTTAATAAAAATCAAGTACAAGGTAGCGTGGGTCTGTGCAAGTTTTAAACCCAAAAAACTTTCACTTGAGGAAATATATTAAAAAATAATATAAATTATATTCTGGAACCTCACCTAATAACTTAAGTTTGTAGGTGATAAATAGCATTCCAGCGTAATCAACATCATAGAATTGCTCTTGTGCTCTACGGATTCTGAAAGGTTCAGGATGCTGTATTCATAGGGATTTCTTTGCAAATTGGATGATCATAATGTTCAGCCATTGTTGATTCAAGAAAAAAGTAGAAAAAATCTCTAACACACGCATCAGCCAGTCCTTGGAGGAAGAATCTGAACTCTTGCTTTGATTGTCCTTAAACTGTTGAAGGGGTGGGGTGCAGCGGTAAGTGCCTGGGTGCAGAATGTTTCACCCAGGTTCGAGCCTCTGCCTTGCTCACTCCCCCTCGTAAGAGCCTGGGACACTGGGACAGCCGGGGGTTTTAACCGCTCACCTGGGCCCACAAAGTGCGCTTTCCAGGGGATGGGGTTTCCCTCGTAAGGAGTGATAAAAAAAAACTTATTGTTTCAAAAACGACACTCATGGAGAGATGGTTCTTTCCTGACTCGTGAGACCACAAACTTGACAGAGTTGTGGAAGTTTTAGAAATTTATTTGTATAAGAAGATTGATGTAGAACAAGTGGTAGAGACGTACATGTTAAAGAGGGAATATTCAAAATTCAAGGGCAATTGAATTTTTCAGCAGTCCGAACGAGGTCGAAATGATGCAAAACTCACCCAGTTAATGTGTTTTGGCGAGTCCGGCATAAGTAAAAGCCTTCTTGATGCATACCATGTTTTGGCCGAATTTTGTCGCTGAGGCCCCAAAATCATCGTTTTTGTCATTTTAGAAAAAAATTGTTTGTCATAACTCTTGATTTTTAGGACCGAATCGACTCCCATCAATTTCAGTCTGCTCATGATTTATAGCAGTTTTAATTTATGCAATTATCTCAATTTTTCTATTTTTAGTAATTTTTAATAATTATCCCGTTTCTTGTCCAACAAGAATTAGGGCTAGGGTTTTCGCTTTAAATATCATTGTAAGCCTTCTGGCCGAGTACTGAATTATTCAATAAAATTTCAAACTTAACATGGATTAAGACTTGAGTTTTCGCTTTAAATATCATTATAAGCCTTCTGGCCAAATACTGAATTATTCAATAAAATTTCAAACTTTCTTGAGAGTTTCTCTTATTTCTAGGAATTCCAGAATATTATATAGAATTTCGACATTAGTTATATTCTTTTGTGTTTTCCGTTGCGTCAAAAATCAATCACCTTGCAGGTTGCATGGAATCGGAAGATGTCTATGCAAATCTTTAGAAGTTCTGCTATATGTAGCAGAAGTTATTTTGGAAGATCAGTTCAGGGGACTTAGCTTCGCCAAGGTCTTCCTTAGTTTTTCCCATGAATAAAAAAAGCTTCACATTGTAATCACAGATACAAATTAGAAAACCCTCCAAGTTTTTGTTCTGTCTCTCTTTTTGTCTGCATAATTTAGGGTTTGTTCTGGATCATGATGCCTTGATTTATTGATTTTCTGTAAAACCTACATTCTTGAAAGTTGTAGATTTAGAAAGCTCAAATTACAGATTCCTGTTGGGACTTGGGATCTTATAGGGGTTTTATCAGCATAGAAAAAACTGCTTAGGAGGTGTTTGAAAATATGTTTGGAAAATATTTTTGAAAAAACAAATTATTTTTATTTGTATGTTTTCACTTTAAATTAAAATTTTAGTATTTTTAGATCATTTTGATGAACTAATATCAAAATAATTATTAAAAAATAAAAAAAATCATTTTAATTCATTTCTGAACATAAAACACTTTAAAAAAACAACCTCAACTACACTTTTATTGTTTTCATGTCTGAGTGTGGTTGCTTATGCCACAAAAATATCACATTAATAGAACAATTTTGATGTAGTGATATAAAAAAATAAAAAAGAACCTATTTTTTTATTTTATTGTGATACATGTTTAAATAAAAAATATTTTTGATAGCACTATGCATGCACAATAGTACCAAACACACACTAACTTCTCAGATGGCAGTGAATCAGGAGAGCACTAAAGGCTGAATTTACAAATAAAGATCACTAGTTCTTTCAAATTTACAAAAAGGTCACATTGACATGTTGATTTTTTTTTTTAATTTTGTATTATTTGAATGGCCAACAATATCCACACAGAAATCAACTATGGTACTATGAATTCACTAATCACACTCAAAATAAAAAAATTAAAGAAGAAAAATCCCCCCTCTAAGCTCTTGTTTGAAGGGGTCAGGGAACTGGTAACCTGTGATCACTGCAAACCAAGGAATAATGGGAAATGACACTAATCTGACATTCAATCCTATGAATTTTGTTCAAAGAGAAACAACCTTGTTAGACTGTACACTTGATTGTCAATCTTCATCACCTTTTCCGGCAACTTTTCTTTACTTTCCGGCGAATCAAGTGTATACAAAAGCCTCATGCAGTGATTTGCTCTCTTTGCTGTATCCCGATCTTTCGCAATTCTTTCAGGTGAGAAGCTATCTCCTGAATGAATTGAAGCCCTTCCTCTCCATATCTGATGGAGTTAATGCTGTGCTCGAGGAAATTCTGGTCTGCCTCAAGAGCTTCCAACTTCTGACTCAGATCAGAAACTTCATTTATGAGAGAATCTAGATCAAGTTCTTGATGGGAACTTGACGATTTCTCTTCTGCCCCACCATTCTGTTCAACTCCCACTTCACTATTCTGCTCCCTCGAGTCATTTTCCCTGTCTCCTGAATATTTGTTGATAAATTCTAAGCTCAGCCCATTATTAGAAAATAGATGAAGCTTCCTTTTCAACTTCTTCAAACTTTGTGTGATATACGACTGTTCATCTTCAAACTCGAACAATGATGAACTATTCCCAGCAATAATATTCTTATTCGATCCTTCAACTTGTTTTTCTTTAAATGAGTTTCTGCTGGTGCTTGCACTATCTTCTGCACATCCAGCTTCAGAGGGATCCGCTCTCGAACCTGTTGCCTTTCTGTCAGAAAATGGTGTCCCGAAGATTACTTCGTTGGAGAACTTACTCCTGTAAAACTCAAGCTCCTCTTCTAGATCCTGGACCTCTTTCTCCTTTTCTGTGAGAAGGTCATTCGTTTTCTGCAATGCTTCCATATCATACTCAGCCTGCTCCTCCATCATTCTCAGGCACTGCAGAGATTCCATGTGGAGTGTCGCCTTCTCTTCCTGTATTCGTGTAATCATGGCCATAGCTTGATTTACAGCAATTGTGGATGCGTTCTTTTCTTCCTCCAGTTCCTTGTACAAAGCACTCAGAACTTTTTTATCATGCTCAACCTGACGTTTTAGCCGATCAATCTCACTTTCACCTTCGATTTCACTGACAATACTTCCATCGAAAGATAGACCAGACTCATTTCTCTCTAGCGTGATTCGCTTTTGAAGAATTTGCATTCCCATGATACTAGAAGTATCAGAAGTCTTTACTTCGTCACTGTTAGTAGATAGTTTAGGGCTAATAGTTACTCTGGGACTAATGGGGACTTTTCTAGGGCTCATATCATTCATTGACTGCTCTCTAGCAGCGGAGAGTTGTGAAAGTAAATGCTTCAAATCTTCGCTAAGCCTTGGAGAATCCTTGTGAACAGTCCTTTGTTCAGCAAGAACGCCAGACAACTGCCTTCCCCTGTTCCCAACAGCTAGTTTATAAGCATCACTGAGATCCAATGAGTTTGCAGGTTGCTGACCATTGTCACTAGAACTAGGGTTTATTTCTGAAGCTGTGTCATTTCTTCTAGCTGGCTGAATTTCTCCCTTGCCGAAATCCTCGCCGCCTGTCACCGATGTTTGCCAAGCTTCCTCTTCTCTGGATACACCTGCAGAATGTAATTGTCAAGGAACCAACTCACCCAGAATATAATTTATATCATTCTCTAACACTCTCTCAAGTAAAAGTCATTTGGGCTTGAAATTGCGCAAAAACTTATACTACCTTGTGCTTCATTTTTATCAAATAGAATGAGGGTGATGAGATTCGAACTCGTGACCGCTGGATCAACGAGGTTCTGATAAGAAACCATCTCATCTAAAAACTTAAGCTTTTAGGTGAGTTTCTTTAATAGTAACAATAAAGAAAGAAAAGGTAACCAAAATATGAATGAGCACCATCCACAATGATTGAGGCACTTTGTAGCTGTACAGAATGAAATTATCCAAATGCAGCCTTTGTTAATTAGAGAAATACCAATAGAAGTCTTGTAGGAGGAGGAGTTTGAACTTACAGCTCTCTTTTAGTCCTTGAACAGGATTTTCTGCTCCATTTGTTGATGGAAGAGAATCAACAATAGAAATAAGCTCGCTCTCCTGTGAAATTTTGGCAGGGTTTCTCCTCTCTGTTGATGGAAGAACATTGTCTACTGAAATAATCCTGTTCTCATCTGATGCTTCCGGTGGAGTTTCCTTGGCATATGAAATTTGAAGAACATCATCTGGAGAAATAATCTCTCTTTCTTTTGATGCTTTTTGAGGGCTTTCTCTGGCAATCGATGATGGAGGAACGTTATCATAGGAAATGAGCTCAGGAAGTGCAGAGGAATCAGCCTTGCAATCAGCTTGTTGCCAATTAAGCTCCTCCAAACCATGCTCAACAGGAACCCTAATAACATCTGACTGAACCTTTGAGGCCAAAATTGAAGGCTCAGGTGAAGAAGCTGGATCGATCAGTTTCTCAGTGACAGAATCATCGACTAGACTGACAGTGCAAGGTTCTGACTTCAAATATTCAACAGCAAGATCTTCGCGTACATCATTTTCACCATCATCATCAGACAACATGGCTTCAGATTCAGTATCAGAGTTAAAATTAAGTTCACTGTACCCTACATGAGATAAATGATCAAACCCACTAGTTTTTTGTCGAGTACTTCTGAGAGGTATAGATTGTTTACTCTTCTCCAGGTTGCTGCAATCATGTTTAATAGAATCTGATAAAGGGAAATCAAGATCAGCAGCCCCAGATCCAGCTGATATAGCCCTCATCAGCTTTTGGCAATATCCTCTTGGAATCCATGGTTCATTGCAGCAAGAACATTGTCTAGTAACTGAACTATGACCATCTAGTTGTGAGTCCTGGTCCAAAACAAAGCCAGAATCCTCCCCCAACTTCCCCACCAGCAACCTATACGTTTCAGCATTGGACTTATTGATTGCGGCAAATGAGAAAAGGCAGTTCTCACACATTCCATGGACGTCGACAAGATTATTGTGAGAGTGACAGAAAACTAAGGATGAGATCTCCAACTTATGATTGCCACAGATCAAATCCCAGTAATATTTCAACGTTTTAGAGCCCAGAATATGATCCAGTCTTGAGCATAGCAAACACGGGGTTTGCAATTTCCATTGGCATGCAAATTTTGTAATTAAATACGAGAATATAGCATTGATGAAGAGCATACACATTAGCAGCCATTCCAAAGCAGCAGACGCCAATGCAGTGCTGATATTCCAGGACCTTTTCTTCGATTTAACAGATGAAACCCCACTGAGAGCCATGTTCCAGCAGGGTTAGAAATTTTTGGAATGAGATTGATTTATCAAACGAGAAGCTGCACTGACCCTCCCAAGATGTTCAAGAATCCAAAGCAAGATTCGAAACTGCAATCAACCTGAAGAATTCTGGAAAAAAAAAGGTGTAAGTCCTCGTTTTTTCAGTAATTTTTTTGATGAAAACATGTAAAAGAACTGCTCGCAACTAAAATATAATCATTTCACGTAAAGGAGCTATGCAAATTAGAAATCTGATGGCAGTTCAACCTCAAAAGTCAATTAGCAAGATGTGACTAAAACCTGGGAGAGTTGCTGGATGCACCTCAAATAGAACCTAAATTAGAGATTATATTAAGGAATCATCTCATCTAAAATCTTAAGCTATTAGGTGAGGTCCCAGGATATGATTTATATTATTCTCTAACACACCCTTTCAAGTGAAAGTCTTTTAGGCTTTAAACTTGCACAAGTTCATACTACCTTGTGATGAGATTCGAATTCATAACTGCTAGATCAACAAGGTTCTGATAACATGTTAAGGAATCATCTCATTTAAAAGCTCAAGCTATTAGATGAGGTTCCAAAATATGATTTATATTATTCTCTAACAGATTAAGCATGGATGCATTCTCATAGGGGGAAAATACCAGAAACTCTTGACATACTGTATCAACTCAAAACTAATAAACCAAATAGACACTCTTCTTGTGAGTTCTAACACGTAGATAGCCATGAAAAATACAGCATATACCTCTGCCCCAAAAGAAAAATTGAAAATCATTACAGGAAAATGCGAATTCAGTGCTCCAGGAACATCGTAGACATGTTTCCACACAAGCTAGCAGACCAAATTCAAGATAAAAACTTATAATCTGATTCTGAATCCAAATCGAACTTATATGCTGAAATAAGAGATCCTTCTTTTTTCCTTTCCTTTGATAATTTGGAAGAAAGTTCTAAATCAATGGATGTCAATGCTAATTTGCACTCCTAAACTCGACAAGAAAAGACAAATTCAAAGAAAAAGACACATACCTGTGCATCAGAAGAAAAAAAATAAAAAAAAAGGTCCAGTTATGTGCTTAACCAGAGCTAACTTGCCATCTCAATAAGGAAAAACTACCCATTTTCATAGCATCAAAAAACACAAAACCCCATTTTAAGAACCCAGATTAAGAGCTTACTATATATAAAAAAAATATTAGCCAAAATCAGAAAATGAAAGTATCAGACAGTCAAATCCAAGAAGCTTAAAGTAAAACAAAACAGCAGCAAACAATCAGAGCATATCTGAACTTGTAGCATGAATCAGAAATCAAAACCCATTAATTTAAGATCAACAACAGATTGACAAGCACAACAAAAATCTCATAATTAGCAAGATTAAAAAGAAAAACATAACATAAATTCATGACAGAAAAAAAAGTCAAAGTTTAACAAACTGACCTGTGAATGTAAGGAACCCAATAAAACACCAAGAATTCAGAGCCAGAGAGTCAAATCAAAGCGACCTATCTTCACATCCAAGACAAGAAACAAATCCCATGTAGCAGAAACACAAAGACAGAAGAAAACAAAAACAAGACAGCTTCTACTTCTTTATTAATTGTTGTAGTATTTGGATGTCAATACAACAGTGCACGTTGTCTTCAGATATACGCAATATTTAAATGTATAAAGAGAAAACAAGAGTGGAAATCCACGCCGACCATGAACCTAAAAGTGGGGCTGTGTTGAAAAGAGACAAGAGACCGAAAGTATTGCCCTTTGCAAAAATTAAAGTTGAAAGGAGACTTTTTTGGCTTGGGCTTACCAAACTGTAGTCTAACAGAAGAGCAAATGTTCCCGCGAAAATTAACTGTAAAAACTGTTTTTATTTAGACTTGTAGTAGCCTTTACTATAAAAAAAATTACTGGTTCTCATGGTGGCACGTCCTTCATAGTGAAGATTATTCACTACTTTTGAAGTGGAGTAAGAGATATGTATGATTCTTATATGATGAAATTAACTTATTATTTTTTGGATAAATTCTTTTGTCAATAATTTTTAATTCTCTTAAAGATAATATATAAATTGTCTAAATATTAATTAAATTAATATATTTATTGTAAACTCAATTCAAATAAAATTTTGAATCTCACTAGGAAGGAAAATTGAAAATAAATAAAGAGCATAATTCTAAAATACCAACTTATATATCTAATTTGATCATAATCAATGCTAGTAGATTGTTATTATAGAAAAATGAGTGTATAACATGCTCGCAAAATTCCAATTTAATTTGACGGTCGAGTTAAAATTACGCTTGTTTTTATTAGAAAACTTGTTTAACTCATCCAAACTTTTCTAAACAAAAATCACTTAATAAGGGTCTTGTTAATATGTTTAAAATAAACATTATTAAGTAGTAGATTTAATGAATTTTAGATTTTGAGATTGGTTTTTAAATGGTAAGGAGTGGACTAATCTAGTTTTGAGATTTCAAGTTAGATATTTTTAGATTATATATTTAATTTCACTTAATTTTACTATTTTAAATTTGAGTTATGATATAGGTGTGTTTATCTATAAGTTCATAAATTCATATGACATTGTGGTTCCTTTGGTTTTCAAAGAGTTTTTCAAAATATTTTTTTTTTATGTAAAAAACATCAAATTCACTTTTCTTAGATATATTTCATTGATTTGGATATGTTGACGTCAATTTTTTAAATTAAAATATAATTTTGATGAATTTTCAATTGAATAACATATTTTAGTTTATCAAACACTTTCCAAGTAAATCATTAGAAATTCTATTTCATTTTCTCTCTTGATTTCCTTCTCAACACTAAAGTATTAGAAAATCTCAAAGTTTAGTTGAGTTATTCATGTATCTATTCTATATATTGACATAATCTAAAACATAATTTCTTTTAATATAATTATATATATAAATATACTTCAATCTTTCAAGAATCTTTTTTTTTTTTGAAAAATATTAATATTCTATGTACAAAATTTAAGAAACTGGATTTTTTCTTAGAAAATTTAGATGTTGTTTTAAGTGCTTGTCTGAGAGTATGGTTGAGATTGCTTTTGAAAATGTTTTTTTTTTTAGAAATGCAACATAGTGATATTTAAAAAAAAAATATTTTTGTCATCAGCATATGAAAATGATTTAAAAACACAAAAAAAAACATTTGATTTAAAGAAAAAAATATAATAAAAATCATTTTTTTTTCAAAAACACTTTTAAAACGCAGTGTCAAACACTCTCTAAAACTTCACGCGGGAGTTATGTTATTTTTAACTAATATACAACTATATTTTTAGGTAGTGTTATTCTATTACTAGTGATTTGTTACATTACAAGATTGGAAGAAATATAAAATTGAGAAAATCCAATATTAATCTATCATTACACAACCAACAAATTTAATACACTTATTTATTTATTTTATTAACATTTTTGTTCTTTTGGCACTTAATTAATACTTGTATTATTAAACTATTTTGTTTGATTTTAACAAAACAGACAATAAATTTTAACTACACAAAAAATAATTAAAATAAAATAATCAAATAAATAATTTCATATTTATTTTAAATCAAACAAACATAATTTCAAAATTAGAAACATCTCTAAAATTTCAAAATATTATGATAGTAAAATGTTCTAAAATAAAAGAAATATTATGATTTTGAGCCGGAACGGTACCGAGGCGTTCCGACCAGAATTTAGCCAGAATTTTCGGAACAGGCCGGAATTAAAACCGAGACGAAAACGAAGTCGTTTCGTCTCGGTTTTTTTAATGGCACGTAACGTTCCGACCATTCCAGCCGGAACGAAACAGAATTAACAAACCTAGATTAGATGTTAAATAATATTTATATTTTATAAATTATTAAAAAATAAGTAATTATTAGAAAAATAGCCATCAAATTCAAGTAAAATTGAAATCCCTAAAACTTGGCTGGATTTCTTACTTCCCATACAAAGTAAATACCCTCAGAGCCTCAATTTCAATAATAAAATTTCCAACCAAAAAACAGTAATTCCAAAAAAACCAAAGAGGAAAACACCCTTAAGAAATTTCATTGACACAAATACCCTCTTTCTCTCTTATCCCCAAATTCTGTATTTTCCTTCCCAGCCCTTACAAACCCTACACTCCCTCTTCTGCCCTTCGCCTCTCCTTGCCCTTCTACTCTCCCTCTCTCCCCTTGTTTTTATTTTCCCGATCTTCTCCCTCCTCCCTTACCCGCCAATTTTCAAATTCTACTTCTCAATTTTTCTTTCGCAAAACACATTGATCAACCCTAATTTTATTTGTTTGTTCGATCTGTACTTGGACCTGTCCTTACACTCGACAAGTTCAGTTTTGATCGGTGCCCACTTCATAATTTGCCATGTGCTGTGTTCAAGGTTGGTTTTTACCTTCTGGGTTCTGATGGATGTTGGTTTGCTTTTCAGCTAGGGTTTTGAATTTTGATTGACTTTTGTTTTGTGGGGTGTTATGGATTTCTCTTGAAGTGATAATTTGGGGTTATGTTTCCTATAGTTTTGAGCAAATCCCAGCTCTTGTTTTTGTTTATATTTCTATTTTAAGGGTTTTTTTTTTTTTCAGTGTGTTCTTTGTTTTTTTTTTTTTACCAGTTTTTAGTCGCAATTATGTTCTTATGAGTGCTATGGTTGATGGGATTTTTTTTTGCTTCAAGTCATTTTTGTTGCTGAATAGTTGTAGAAAGGGGTGTATAAATGATGACTGCTGTTTTCTTTTTTCTGTTAGACATGATTTCTGACTGAAAATGTTGAGTTTTGAGCTTGTTGTTCATTGATGGCTAAGGGTTTTTTGAGATAATTGAGTTAAACCTTAAAAGAAAAGACAATTATGAAAAGCTCAAACTTGGTTTCCTGTCTTTTGTTGTTTTGATGCCTAGTTAGTAAGTGGGAGTAGCCTTAAAACAGAGTTAAGTTTTAGTTTATCTCCTTAATTGCCCGGTTCATTAAAATTTTGTTGATTAATAACTTAGGCTTAGTGTCTCTTACATTTAGTTTCCATGTTGTTGATATATCCGTTTATCAGGACTTTTATTGCGAGTCATGTTTGTACTTAAGTTTTGAGTATGAATGCGGAAGATGTTGAATGGACTATTGAAAACACGGTTCTATTCACTTGACAGGGTACCGTATCAGTTTATAATTGATAGTTTGTTCTGGGGGCTGATTTGTTCCGCTGTTGATATATTGTGATTAATTCATTTCGATGGCTAACCATGACCTGATACTTGGGCAAAGTCACAATTTAGGGCTCAGGCAGAATCAACAGTTGGCCCTAGGCCATGATCACAGTTTGGATCTAGTCCAGGACCATGATTTGGATCTGAGGCAAGCACATGAACATCATTTGGGTTTGGAACATGAGCATGAATTGGATTTAGGACATCCTCATGATGATGAGATGGGTTTGGGACAGAGCCAGAATGACGAGGGGGAAGCTGTTCACAATTATGGGCATGGTAATGATTTAGGTATTGATCAAAAACCTGAACACGGAGATCATGAGCTAGCTCTTACTGTACAGAACCATGAGTTAGCTTTATCGGAGAACAATGAGCTGGTTGTTTCAGAAAACCAAGAACTTGATGACAATCTGCAACTAACTATGGACCAGGATCAGGAAATGAGTTTGGAACATGCTCAGGGTTTGACTATTGAGGAATCCCAGCTTATAGTCCATAGTCCTGTTATTCAGGCCCGTACTCTTTCAATAGCTCCTAATTATGAGCTGGCAGTGGGGCAAGAGTTCCCAGATGTCTTCAGCTGCCGCAGGGCATTGAGGGATACAGCAATTGCCCTTCACTTTGAAATGCAGACAATAAAATCTGACAAGACACGTTTCACAGCTAAATGTGCAAGTGAGGGATGTCCCTGGCGCATACATGCAGCAAAGCTCCCAGGTGTTCCAACTTTCACAATTAGGACCATTCATGAGTCCCATACATGTGGAGGAATTTCTCATCTTGGCCATCAGCAAGCTTCAGTTCAGTGGGTTGCAAACTCTGTGGAGCGACAGCTTAAGGAGAATCCTAATTACAAGCCAAAGGAGATATTAGAAGAAATTCACAGGGTACATGGTATCACTTTATCATATAAGCAAGCTTGGAGAGGCAAGGAACGCATCATGGCTGCAATGCGTGGATCCTTTGAAGAAGGTTATCGCTTGCTTCCCCAGTATTGTGACCAGGTTAAACGGACAAATCCTGGGAGTATTTCATCTGTATATGGTAACCCAATGGATAATTGCTTCCAGCGTCTCTTTATATCATTTCAGGCATCGATTTATGGTTTTCTGAATGCTTGTCGGCCTCTCCTTGGACTTGATAGGACCTTTTTGAAAAGCAAGTACCTTGGTACTTTATTTCTTGCCACTGGCTTTGATGGGGATGGAGCTCTTTTCCCCCTGGCATTTGGTGTTGTTGATGAAGAGAATGAAGAGAATTGGATGTGGTTTCTATCTGAACTTCATAGCCTCCTTGAGATTAATACAGAAAACATGCCGAGGTTAACAATTCTGTCAGACCGGCAGAAGGGCATCATAGATGGAGTGGAAGCAAATTTTCCGACTGCTTTTCATGGATTTTGCATGCGTCACTTGAGTGAAAGCTTCCGCAAAGAGTTCAATAACACAATGCTTGTCAATCTTCTATGGGAAGCTGCTCATGCTCTAACTGTCATTGAATTTGAGGCAAAAATTCTAGAGATTGAGGAGATATCGCAAGATGCTGCATATTGGATAAGAAGAATCCCCCCCCGGTTGTGGGCTACTGCTTATTTTGAAGGTACTCGGTTTGGACACTTGACAGCTAATATAGTTGAATCAATGAATACTTGGATTTTGGAAGCATCAGGGCTTCCAATAATTCAGATGATGGAATGCATTAGGAGGCAACTAATGACCTGGTTCAATGAACGCCGAGAGACCAGTATGCAGTGGACATCAATACTTGTGCCTTCTGCTGAGAGGCGTGTTGCAGAGGCTTTGGAGCGTGCACGCACTTATCAGGTGCTTCGTGCTAACGAAGCTGAATTTGAAGTTATATCTCATGAAGGAACAAATATTGTGGATATTCGGAACCGCTGTTGCCTTTGCCGAGGCTGGCAGCTATATGGTTTACCTTGTGCACATGCTGTGGCAGCACTCCTCTCTTGCAGGCAGAATGTGCATCGGTTTACAGAGAGTTGTTTCACTGTTGCAACTTATCGAAAGACTTATTCACAAACCATCCATCCAATTCCTGATAAAAGTCTCTGGACAGAGCTGTCTGAGGGGGACCCAAATTCCAACAAGGCTATTGAGATTGTCATTAATCCACCCAAATCCCTTCGACCACCTGGTCGTCCAAGAAAGAAGCGAGTCCGAGCAGAAGATCGTGGTCGTGTGAAGCGAGTTGTGCATTGTAGCCGTTGCAATCAGACAGGCCATTTTAGAACAACATGTGCAGCACCCATCTAGTATTGTGACTGAATATGGCGATTGCTTCTGTATCTGGTACACCACTCCTGTGCAATAATATTCTATCATCTTTTTTTAGTCCTTTGTAGTCAGTGATAGCTGTTAGATTTGCAAGTAAAAGCTCTATTTATTATCTGCAACAGTATAATGAATTAAGCCTTATCATCTTAAATGTAATTCCACCTCAAAAATAAATCGCTGTGGATGATGGCATTGGTAATTTTAGCTATCAATATCAAGATAGTGATTCCCGGCCTTGTAATTCTGGAATTCCTTCCACTTAGTTTAGCCTGGTCACGTTCTGATGCTATTATGTATTGTAAAACTTTCCTAAGCTTGAGCTGGCGACTATTAATATAGCTAATGATTCATATTTTTTTAATTATATTTTTGGACACTCATCTATGCGGTTATGAAACTGTGAGAAAGAGCAATCTGAAAATCCAAGCTGCTTGGATCTGATCTTGGCACTGAAAGTGCCAAACAAAAGCAGAAATGTGTTGCTGGTATGCCTTGTGTTTAACAGAAATGTTTATAGAATTGGATCAGAGTGGATGAACTCCTGTTATCTTAGGCAACAATAAGTTTTTGTTCATGATATAGAATGAATGACTCTGGCCAAATACGGCCATTTCATTCATAATAATAATCAGTAATGTCATTTCATTCATCTTATTACTTATTGTAGAAGGCAAAGCCCTGAAACACACCAATGTGAAGTAACTGTTTGAGACGGTGGCTGATGTTGCTTTTGAAACTTGAAAGTGCTTTTTGCTTAGAAATATGTATTATAAGATACTAGTTTATTGTTCTTGCTCTTGTTGCAGCTTGATCAGAAAAAAAATGAAAGAAAAAAATTAATAAACTAGATTTTTTGTTGATTTTATCATTAATTCAATACGACAATTTAAATTTTAAAATATCATTATCATACTATTTGTTTAGTCTAAATTTTAAATTAAATTTTATTAGTCATCTTAATATAATCTTGTTCACAAAAAATAAAATAAAAAATAGACTAGGTTTATACTAGTCAAGTCGCAAAACTTACAACTTGAGTTATAGACTTTATTAGAATGAATTATTTTTTATATTTTATTATATGATAAAAAATATGAAAATTAATTCAATATTAAATGATAAAATTAATTAAAAATTCAATATAAAAAAATAAAATTTAGAAAATACTACCGGATAAAAAAAATACTACGAGATAAAAAATTGAAAAACAAAAAAGCCCATTTAGCTACGCTGGGCCTGTTACAAAAATCCAAACACATTGCACACCTGCGACCTCACACATATCATTGCTACACGTGAACAATTAAGCTTCCATATAAATTATTAACTAATGATTAAAAAATTATATTAATTTAATTCATTGTTCATGTAAGCAGTTAAATCAACCCATCCTAATGTCATAGAAAATTCAATTGCTATATATTGATACATTGAAGCAATAAAACCCAAAAATATAAAAAAAATATGTGAAAAAATATATAATAAACCCTATACTTGGTTCATAATTATAAGATCTAGTTAATTTAGTCACAGTTTGTCATTGCATTTCAAAACGTATTTTAAAAAATATTTTATTTTTTATTTTAAATTATTTTTTTAGTGTTTTTAAATCATTTTCATATGCTAATATCAAAATGATTTTTAAAAAATAAAAATAAAATATTATTTTAATACATTTCTGAACGCAAAATACTTTTAGAAGTAAATTCAACTACACTCTCAAACAGGTACTGAGGTGAATTAATCCACATATTAGTGAGTTTGTTTAGGTTTGTTGTGCTTTCTTAATATAACAATATTATTTTAGATAAGTTTTAAAATAAATTAAAATTATGTTTACTTGAATTTTCAAGACCAAGAAGTTATCAATTTGTTCCATTATGAGAGGTTAAATTTAATAATTATAATTTTTCTTCTTTTTAATTTCATTGTCATTTTTTTTTCCATGATTAGACTATAACAAGATTGTGAGAAATAAAAATTATTCATGATAATAATATTATTTTAGATAAATTAAAATTTTAAAAAATAGTAACCAAATCTTAATTTTTTGCCGAGTACTCGAATAATAAATTTATTTAATAACTTAGTTTTTTTTTTAATTCTATTTTCATTTCTTTTTTTTTAATATGACGAAAATGGCATTGTGAGAAATGAAAAAGAATCACAAAAGACGTGTCGTGAGAACTCGGGAAAGACTGACCCTTGATGCTTTTTGTCGCAGGATTTTGAATCTCCTTTTAAAGATCTTACTACTATATTTATATTTTATTCCCCCCTATTATTTCCATATTGTATGACTTTAAACCCTAAACTTTTTTTTTTTCAATTATCTCCCTTAAATTTAAATGAAAGTTTCAGTTATTACCGCTCGTCAATCTCCATCCACTAAACTAAGAGCATCGAACGTGTAGCCTTCTTTGTGTCTCCATTGACCAATCCACCACCTTAGGTTTAAAAAAGTTCCAGGGAGCTAATTGACACAAAGCTAAAGTGTGGGGATGAAATTGAAAATCCTCCCAAACTCGAGGGGGGGAATTTAAATGGACGTGAAAGCTTGAATTTTAGACTTAGTATTTCATGCCTAATATGGCCTGTCAAGGGAAGGCAAACACTTTAAACGCTGAACCATTTCTTACTTCACACTACTGATTTGAAAACAGTTTTGTTAATTTCGTTTTACTCACTCAAAATATCTGTAACAGTTGAAAAAATAAGATAAAATAATATAGTCTTTACTTATTTAAAATTTCAGTATGTTCTGGAAATTCTGTCAAAATTTCAGTCGGAACGTTCTGGTTTCATTTCGTCCGTTTTGTTCTGGCCAAATAGTGTTTTTTTTTTTAATAATAAATAGTTTTACAATATCAATCATATCTGTTAATCCGACCATTAGATTGAGATGAAATTTTACGAGGAGACTCTTAATATATTTATATATATTATGTTAAAATTTCCAAGCGAGATTGATGATGATATTCTCGTAATATTATACATATTCATAATATTTTTTTAAAAAATCATTTTATTGTCTTTTTTTAGATTAAATTGTACAACTCTAAATAATTTTATTTTTGGATTTGAACTAAGTTTTTTTTTTTTGGATTAATACACACACATACACATAAACTGTACAACCACGAAACGGTGCACCAAAATGCTCCGAATCAAAACATTATGTTACCAAAAACAGAATTGACAACCTTGGATGAAAAGCTCAAAAAAGGAAGAAACATAATTTCCCTTGAAGAAACCGATGGATTCCCTTAACTCTCTAGAAATGTTAACAAGATTCCTTTATCAGTATTATATTACTCTCACTAACACTCAGGTTCCTTGCGTGTGTGTGTTTGCTGAGACTTGGAAGTGTCCTCATCAAGGCTTCGAAGAATTCACAATGAGAAACAAAGTTCTGGTTTTGCAATGCCTCTTGCTGCTCCATTGTTGTGTAGGTATGTTTTCTTTCTGGTTTTATAGTTTTGCTAATGGGGTTTGGCTTGTTGGGCTACTTTTCAATTTCATCATGGCTTCCATGGTGTAGTTTGGAGCTGGCTAGGATCCTCTCTCTCTGGTATTAGCTCGATGAAAATGAACTGTTTTTAGTATAATTTTCATCTTTTTAGTATAATTTCTTTCTCTAGATCCTGGTTACCAGAATGTTTAGGATGGCAATCTGTTTGTCCACATTTTGACTGTTCATCCAAACTTACTGTTCCTAGCTAACCCACTGTGTTTTTTCCTTTTGTTTTTTCTAGATTTCCCATATTTCAATCCCATTTAAGCATTTTTAATCCAGTTTTATGTGTTTCAAGATACCAACTACCAAGGAAACACAAACTTTTCTTGAGAATCACAGGGGAGACATCAAACAAAAAAGAGTGTGAAGAAACACTGCTTCCTAGGTGTGTCTTAGCTGATGCTGTAGGAACCTAATTGCAAGGCTGCTTATATTACAAGAACAATTAACAAGTAAAAAGTGTTTTCCAACAGCTTTTTTTCCTTTTTCTGGCCTGGTTATGATCCAATCAATTAATCTCAAATGGTCGGTCTTGTGGTTAAGTAGATTGATGTGAGGGTTGCGTCCTTAAAGTTAGCAAAGGGCTTGAGATCTGCACAACAGGTCTCGAGTTCAAGACAAGCCGTGCACCTCTTGTAAGAATTTGAGACAGCCAAGGTTTTGCTCGCTCACCTGAACCCACAAAGTGCGTTTTCCGAGCAGTGGGTTTTCCTCGAATCCTAAAAAAAAGGGCTGCGAGTACATCAATACCTGGCTTCACACCATCACACCAATGTTCAAAGATGTACACAGTACTGTGTGTCTTAGATTTCATCCCCTTCAGGATTATTGATAGAAACTTTGAATTGTATCATCGATGTGTGTCTGGGATTATCCCTTTCTAATAATTTTTTTTTTTCTGTCCAAACATTTAGTCCTGGCAATGGAGACTACAGCACAAGAGAAAGCAGAGTCTGCCATCCCAGTAACAACACTGTCACCTCCAGAAGGAAACACAACTTTTCTCGGCGGCACCTCATGGTGTGTAGCACATTCAGGTGTCTCTCAAATTGATTTACAGAACGCATTAGACTGGGCCTGTGGTCTCGGAATGGCAGATTGTAAACCAATCCAGCAGGGTGGAGCTTGTTTCGATCCTGACACACTTGTCTCTCACGCTTCCTATGCGTTCAACAATTATTACCAGCAAAATGGAAATTCTGATATAGCCTGCAATTTTGGAGGAACTGCCACTCTATCCAACATTGATCCTAGTAAGAGAACACTTTTTTCTGCCATTTTTGTGCTTTTTCATGGTTTGCAGAAGGGTAGGAATAGAATTCAATTTCTGCTATTTTATCTAACCATGGAGGAAATTGTCTGGTTAGCTAAATAGCTTCTGCTTTTTACACTCAGCTTCTTCATATATAATTGCGTTTCAAATTTTGATTTTGTAGAAGCTAATTTTGCAAGCAAAAACATATATTTTTTTTTCTAAACCATGATCGTAAAAGCTACCGCAATACTGATCAAACCCCATTTTATTTTGCAGGTCATGGAAAATGTAACTTTGCTTCACCTGGGTATGCTCTTCTATTTTTCTTTCTAAATAGGATAGATGTTCTTCTTTCACACACTTAGTTTTCTTTTCTTCTTTGAAACAAAACAAAAAAAAAAAGTGAGTGAAAGCGGAAATATATATATGTTAAGGAACCATCTCATCTAAAAACTTAATCTATTAGATGAAGTCCTAGAATATAATTTATATTATTCTCTAACACACCCCTCGAGTAAAAACAATTTGGGCTTGAAACTTGCATAGACCCACATTATATTTTGCTTTATTTTTATCAAATAGAATGAGAGTGGTGAGATTCGAACTCATGACCGTTGGGTCAACAAAACTCTAATACCATGTTAAAGAATCATCTCACCTAAAAGCTTAAACTATTAGATAAAGCCTCACAATATAACATTCTAATGTCAAACACCTTTTTGGAGGGTTTTTGCAGATCTGTTCGGTCGTCAGCACCTTGTTTACTCGGCGGCAAAACAAGCTTTCCATGGCTGAAGTTTGCTGGGATTTTGCTGCTTTTGTACTTGAGAAGATGATTTTTGGTCGGTCAACTTGTGGATAGTCAATATTGACTGTCCCTTTACCAAGCTTTATGTCATGGGAAGCCATAAGAGTATGGGTTTTCTGTATTTTGTTAAGATTAGTGCTTTGTAATTGGGTTATTATTCATATCTTTGCTTATGGTTTAGGAATCTGGTCTTGTTTTTGCAATCAAATCTTCCCTTTTTGCCTCCCCCCACATCTTCTTTTTAACTGTCCATGTGCTTGCTTGCTTCTTTTCTTTCTTTCAAGAAAAAAACTGAAAACCCAAAAAAAGGCAATCTCAATTAGTATTTTTGTTTTTAGTATCAATTAGCCGTTTCAGGGTTATAATGTTTATGTATATATAATTAAATATATTAATTCAAAAAATAATAGTTCAAATCCAAAAGTAAAATTATTTAGATTTGTATAATTTAATCTAACAAAAGACATAGGAAAATGATTTTTTAAACAAAATTATGAACATGTATAGTATAACGAGAATGTCATCATAAATCTCACAAGTTTATTACATTTTCTGATAGCTCTGAAATTTTAACATGTCAAGAGACTCCTAGTGAATTTTCATCTCAATCTAACGGTCAGATTAAGAGATATGATTAATATTGTAAAATTTCTCATTATTTAAAAAAAAATACTATTTGGCCAAAACAAACAGAATGGGTGGAACGAAACCGGAACGTTTAAGCCAAAATTTAGGCGGAATTTTTGGAACGGGCCAAAATTTTAAACAAGATAAAAACTACGCCGTTTTATCTTATTTTTTAACCAGTACGAAAAATTTCGGCAATTTTGACCAAAACAAAACGAAACTGACAACCCTGCTCTGTGATGGTGACCTGACTTCGGTCCTATTTAATATTACAATTCAAAAGCATTTTAAAAAAATAAATAAATATTTTTTATTTTTCTTTTTTTTTAAATTAATATTTTTAAATTATTTTCAATTTTAAAAATAATTTTAGCCACAATTACAAACAATAAACACCTGGTGAACGATACAAGTTGAATCATTAGCAGGGCCAGCAGTCGTTCCAATCTCTGCATCCTACGTGCCAAGAAAGTTGGAAAAGCACAAGACGAGCGACTTGCATGGTAGCTTTCGGCTCACGTTCTGAAATAAAAGGATGGTCCCAAAAAAAAAGAGGAACATGCAATCTAGACAGCGTAATCATTGAGACTAGTTGAAAAGATTATTAATAAGTTATTTTTTCAGAAAAAAAGAAAAATAATAACGTTTTAAGTAGATTCTTTTAAATATTTTATTGATAATTTGTTTTTATTTTAGGTATAAATAATTATTTGGAGTGTTATTGGAGTTACTTTTAAAAATACTTTTCGTTTAGAAATATATCAGAATAATATATATATATATATTTTAAAAAAAAATATTTTTGATATTAGCACATGAAAGTAATCTAAAAATATTAAAATATTTAATTTAAAATAAAAAAATCATTATTATGAAGAAACTAGAAAGATTGAGAGATGAATATAGACAAAAATATTTAATATTGCAACAGAAGTCATTTACTCAATTGTGTTTAATGAATTTATTTATGAAGAAAATATGTAACAAAAATCAATACACACGTTAAATTTGTTGAGTAATAAAAAAATATAAAGGCTCAAATATTAAAAATATTGCAAATCATAAATGTTTTTATATAAAAAAAACATTATATAAAAAAGAAAAGAATGATGCCAGATGTTGTGGGTTTGGTAACTCAGGCCTGATGCTTGACCCACAAAGAAAGGTCCACACAAGAAGATGACCCATTATTGGATTCAACACTTGCAATTGAGTGCTTAAAAGGATTCAATTATACAAATAAAAACTATGAGAACCATATTGAAAATGTGTCAAAAAAACAAGATCACAATATCACATAACTAAGAGGGAAAACTGTTAGAACATCCATTACATATAGATTATCATATACAAAACATGAGACGAATTATTTAAAGTCTAAGCTGAGATGTTGAATGGAGCTATAGATGGTGGAGTTGGAATGTCTTTAGACCCTTCAAGCATCAATATCACATTCTTGATCAAAGGACGTGCGGCTGGATCATGCTGAACACACAGCAGTCCAATCTTCACCATTCTTTCCAGTGACTCGAGCTCTACATCCTCATCCTCCACGAGCTTGTCCAGCTGTCCAGCCACAAAGCACTGATATGCCCAGCTGGAAAGATTCATCTCATCTGGTGCTGACACGTCAGCCTCTACACTGCTCCTGCAGCAGATGATCTCCAGCAGAACAACTCCGAAGCTGTAGATGTCAGCTTTTACCGACACCGAGGCGTTGTTCTGCCATTCTGGCGCCAGGTGGCCTCTACTCTGAGAGAGTGCCATCGAGGTTCGTATCTCGTCAGGATATAACAGCTTTGACAATCCGAAGTCGGAGATTTTGGCTATCCAGGAGTCATCCATGAGAATGTTTCGAGGGGTTATGTTGCAGTGGATGATGCAGGCTTGGCACTCTTCGTGTAGATAGAGTATTCCTCGAGCTATTTCCATGGCAATCCTCACTCTTTCTTTCCAAACGGGGCGCTTGTCAGAATGGAACAGAAGATCTGCGAGGGTGCCGTTTTTCAAGTACTCATACACGAGAAGCCTCCGAGAGTTCTCGACGCAAAAACCAAGCAACCGAACCAAGTTCCTGTGATAAGTTTGTCCAATAACTGTGATTTCGGCTCGGAACTTCTTTTCCCCTTCGTCTAAAACTTTCTCGAGTCTCTTAACAGCAACAATTCTGTCTCCCCCTGGTATTGTCCCTTTGTAAACTGCACCGATAGAACCCCTGCCCAACTCTTCTCCGAAACCACCTGTAGCTTTCTCAAGCTCGCTGTAAGAAAATGACCGCAGAGTGAAGTCTCCGGCCAGGCTTATGATTCCAGATAGCTTTTCGTAAAGAAAAGTTCGGTCCCTGTACACGCAGAAAGTAGAGATTGCAATGACAAAACACAAGAAAGTTACGGCGCCGAATGCTATAGCAAGAAACACAATTAAGCTTTTCTTGCTTTCTGTGATGACTGTCTGGCCCATCGGAGGTGCGGCAGGAGTTGTTTGCACTTTGAAGAAGGCTATGGATGATGCGTTTATATCTTTTTTACCGAATCGAATCGGTGCAGTATACTTTTCACACCTCTCATTGATGTATAGAGCAACATCACAGAGACAATCTTCCAGGCAGGATAAACCACAATTTTCCTTCTTCGTATCTAGGACAGAATAAGAATATCGTTCGAACGATATACTCTCCATTGTTATGACATCGTACATTTCCCCTTCATCGGTGCCTGTGCAGAAACTTTCGGTGACATTCTTGTAGCATCCACTGAATTTATCACTGGGGTCATTGAAAGCAAATCCAGGATAACAGGAACAGTCGGCATTAGTGCCCTTGCCAGTGCAGTAACTGTTGAAATCACAGAAACCAAGAACATTGCATTGATCATCCAACGCAGACCACTCAATATGCACAATCCAGCTAGTTTTGTTCTCTAAGCAGTGTGAATACAGCCTGAAAATCCCATCAGCGTCAAGGGTCGCACGAAAGATTGTTGTTTTGTTGTTACAGGAATAAGAACTTCTTCCCAATAAGACTGGTTTAGTAGAGACCGTATCCATGAGCAGAGATCCCTGGTTACTGAGATAGAGATTCAACCCCTTCTTGTCGTCTTGAAAAGTATTGCTGGACCAGTAAGCATCAACGGATAGACTAGCGCTCTTCTTAGGGTAGGCGACAAGGTTTCCATCTGCTTGCAGCGGAAGGAGAAACCTTCCACTGGAGTGATCGGAGCTCGACACACTTGAAACCAATTTATCATTAAAAGTGAGATTCTGGCCTACTAATATGGTGTCAGTTGGGTGATCAAAGCTTTGCCAAATAACAGAAGAACCATTGTAAAGAACGAAATTACCAGAATCAAGCATGGAAGCTGAATCTGCGACTTCTGAAACATTAGCAATAAGATTATTTTCATTGCCCTGCTCAGTTCGAAGAAATAGCTTACCCTCTTCTGATAAGTGAACTGTAGCACCGAAGGAGACTGGTTCATCATCTCGATTTGCAGTCCAGACGACCGTGTTATTAGGCTGACCCACCACCCATATTCCTACAGCAAATCCATTTCCCTGTGAAAAGAAACCAAACGCAAAATGGCCTGAAGGGGATAGCCATGAACGTGTTTCAGAGATGGGAGATAACTGAGAACCTAAAGGTATTTTACCAAATTGGTTCGGCTGAGTTCTAGCTTCCACAAAGAGTATAGATAAAATTAGAAGCAGAAGCCCTGATGCCAAAGCCATGCGAACAGGAGTGTGGTGTAAGGAGCCAAACAGATACAGAAAAGCTAGCTATTGCTGAGACTAAAAAAGTCAATGCGATGAAAAGTCTAGCAAACTTCAAAACTAAAACCTTGTGAAATGAATGATCTGTTCCCTCTCGGCAGTACCTTGTTAGCTAGTCCTAGACTCATCTCTCAGGTCTAAATCAAGATGAGTCATTACAGACGAAGAGTGGCCCAGTGTGGTGGTCCTCAAAAGTCTAAGAAACGTGTTAGACCAGTTGGCTGAGAGAAGTCATTATCTTCATTTAATTCTTACCCAGAAGAAACCTTCCAAGTCAAGTCAAGAGAATAAAGCTTGAATTTCTGTTTTATCATAGTAAATATTATCCCAATAAATTTCTCAAGAAACTCCATCAGTTCTAGTAAAATCAAATGCTCATCAAAACAAACATCCGAGAGGAAGAAAAGATGCAAATGGAAACAGATACCAAGTGTGTAATTGTATATGTAAAAAATGAATTACCATCAATCGTCTGAATAGTATTTACATTGTGTTTTTGAGCAAAACAATGGATGATTGGTGCTCCGCACTAGGAAAACTAAGTAGAGGATACAGAATTTTGATTTTTTTTTCTGGCTACAAACTTATGCAGAAGTTGAAGCTGAAGTTGGATTTGGAGGAACAGATACACCGGTAATTCCTTCTAACATCGAAACAACAGACTTCATAGAAGGTCGGATACCTGGTTCATCTTGAATACACCAAATGCCCACCATAACCATTTTCTCAAAATTCTCCAAGTCTACATCTACACCAAGATCAAGCTTGTCCAATTCTCTTGCAACCAAAACCTCGTATGCCCAAATACAAAGTTCAACTTCCTCTGGTGTTGATACATTAGTTTCTACGCTTTTCCTGCAGAAAACAATTTCCAAGAGCATAACTCCGTAACTGTAAACATCTGCCTTAACTGATATTGGACTGTTCTTATACCATTCAGGAGCCAAGTAACCTCGTGTCCCTCTGACCATTGTGAAGGTTCTTGTTTGATCAGGCACTAGTAATTTTGCCAGCCCAAAATCAGATATCTTAGCATTCCAAAAATCATCCATTAGAATGTTTTGAGGCTTTATATCGCAATGGATGATTGGTGCCTCGCATTCTTCATGTAGATACAGGATCCCTCTTGCAACATCCAAAGCAATTTTCACTCTGTGACTCCAATTTGGAGTTCTTTCAGCTCGGAAGAGAAGATCTGCAAGGGAGCCGTTGCTCATGTATTCATATACCAGGAGCCTCTGGGAGTCCTCGGTGCAGTAACCAAGTAGCCGAACCAGGTTTTTATGATGAGTTTTTTCCAATTGAACGCATCTCTGTGAGGAACTCCCTTTCACCTTCACTGACCAACTTCTCCAGCCTCTTCACTGCGATGACTTTTGTACCTTTGTATAGTGTCCCTTTGTAAACTGCTCCGAAAGATCCCTTGCCCAACTCTTCTCTGAAACCCTTGGTCGCCTTTTTAAGCTCACGAAATGAAAATGCTCTTAGAGTTAGCTCATGGGCCAAGCCAAGATTCCCGCTTCCGAACCTCATTCTGGCCTTAACAGCTCTCGACCTCGAGATGAAAAAGCCAGATACTGCAATGGCGATTGAAGAGCATGTAATGAACGCAACGCTCATAACACAGATGAGCACCACCGTCTTCTTGCTTGTCTTGTGGACCACTGGTGGCTTCATTGCGGTGGCAATGGATCGGTTGCTACTCCTTTCAATACTCTTCAAACCCACCTTGAAGAAAACCTTTGATGAGTTATCGGCCAATCGCTTGGCATATTTTACTGGGAACTTCACTTTCTTGCAGTCCCCAGATACGTACTGCGCACCGGCACAGTTACAGTCCTGCAAACAGGACTTTCTGCAATCTTCCTCTGACATGGAGTTTGTAGAATAAGGAAAGTCATCCCAGGCCATTTTCTCCATATCAGTAATTCTATACGAGGATGTTTCTTCTGCAACTTTGCATAATTCTTCAGTATAGTTCCTCTTACACCCCTTATTTCTCTGGTTGGGATTGACAAAAACAGTGCCAGGAAGACAGCTGCAGTAAGGTTGGTTATCGTTCATGGTGCAGTAGCTGTTGAGACCGCAGAAAGACTTCACTTCGCACTGATTTTTCGGTTCATAATACACAAGAGATGTCGTGAAGGCACCATTGCTGTCGAAGTTATGAGAATACAATCGAAAAATCCCATCGTACTCCAAAGTTGCACGGTAGATAATCGCTCTGCTTTCCGATTTTGAATCAGAGGAAAACACAGTTATGTTACTGTCGTTGCTAAGGATTAGCAGTCCTCCTGAATAATTTAAATATAGATTGGTAACAGACGAATCAAAAGTTGCAGTGTTCCAATACGCATCTACTGAAGTGTCTATAGTGTCTATGGGATATGAAACAAGATTCCCATCAATCTGCATCTTAAGATGAAACCTTCCTGTTGACGAATTGGTTGTTGATGCACTGGAAATCAGCTCACCCCCTTCACTTAGATTCTGGCCTCCTAATAATGTGTCTGTAGGAAAGCTGAAACTCTCCCAGATGACATCAGAATGTTCATTGTAAAGCACTAGATTTCCAGAATCAAACATGCGAGCGTTTGAAGCTGACTTCTCTGTATTAGCAATGAGTTTCTCTTCACCGGCCTCACTGGTGGCATAATAAGTTCTTAAAAGAAGCTTACCGTTTCCGGTCAACTCCAACGTAGCATTTAACGGCACCGGAGGGTCGTCTCGGAATGCTGTCCAGGTGATTATATCAGCTGGCTTACACACCAGCCAAATCCCCACTATAAAGCCACTGCCCTGGGGGTAGAATCCAAAGGCAAATGTTCCAGAAGGGGAGCGCCATGAAGTTGGATGGATGTTGGTGGAGATTGAATAACCTAAACCTATCAAGGTCGAGTTGCTCTGCTGGGAAATTGCAGGCTTGAAAATACAAATTACTAACAAAAACAAAGCAGCATAAGCAAAAGCCATGAGATGAAGTATGGAAGATAGACGATACTGTTGTGACGAAGCAAGATGATGTGAAACTAGCTAGGCCCCAACCCTGGTAGACTTACTGGCATCGTGAATTCAAGGAAACATTGAATCAGTTTTTGATATTCTGATTCAATGGCCACAAATCATTCCTAGAAAGTAAGCATGAACTTGGAAAAACAAATATTTGCACCTGCTTGAAGCAGACAGCTCATCTACCGCACGAAATTGAAAAACCAGTCCCTTTCTGAGAGGGTCCCAATAAAGGCTTAGTTTTCCAGCATTATTTGATTAACAATAGTGTTAGATTGACTATGAGCATTGCATGTAGCCCCGTGCCAATGACATATAAATCATAGTAAAAAGTTTTATTGAACTAGCGGTCACGAGTTTGAATCTCATTATTTTCATTTTATTTGATAAAAATCAAGCTTAAAGTAATACGAGTCTACAAGTTTCAAGTTCAAAAGACTTTCACTTGAGGGAGTATGTTAAGGAATAATATAAATTATATTTTAGGGTTTCACCTAATAATTTAAGTTTTTAAATAAAATGATTTCTTAATATATTTTTTAATATATTTTTTTTTGTTGTGACTTGTGAGAGATGTAATTAGGGCCCCGTTTGTTTGCTGTAAAGTGGTTTCCTGGAAAGTGAATCCTGTAAAGTGAATTCCTGGAAAGTGGTTTCCGAAAAGTGAATTCTGGAAAGTGGTTTCTTGGAAAGTGAATTCGGGAAAGTGAATTCGATGTTTGGCGGTGTTATGGAAAATGAGCTGGAAAACACTTTTCGAGTGTTTGTTTGTGTTATGGAAAAGGAATTGGAAAATAATTTATTAATAAATTAATTTTTTTTTCAAGTTTATCTAATATATATAAAATATTTAATATAAAATATTTAATCACTTAAAAATAAAAAAAATGAAATATAAAAAAGTATAATGATTAATTTTTTTTATTATATCCTATATTCATACATAGCTTATTTTATAAAATATAACAATATATGTCATATCATATTATAGAGATTATCCCTTTAATATCTATAAAATAAACATCAAGAAATAAATATTTATACCTAACATCAAGAAATAAATAGTCTTGCATAAATATAAAGTTTCGATGTCATTGACATACATATTAGTTCCAAATTACAAACTTAAATATAGAATTCTCCGAATTAAACAAGTAAACATACTTGGTGATAAAAAAACATAGTACGAAACCAAACTTTGAACATTTTCAAACCATCTTAGGAAGCGAGGCTGTTGTAGTGTGTGTTGACAAAGGTTTGAACCCAAAATTTCCTCAAATCGCCCTTTTTACCGAGAAATGCTTTTGCCCGGCATTTCATTTTGGACCAAATAATCAAATGCACACACAAGAGTTATCTCATCAAAGCCTTCAACTTCCATCATCGCCTCATACAACACACTAACATCAAGTTGATTTTTGCTGATACTTTTGCATTGCACATACTACATCTCCAATACTGTTTAGAAAACTTGTCGAGTATCATCATTTTTCATGCATGCGGCTTCTCTTTCTATGTGGTCTCTTTTGTGTAGCGAGAGGAAGATGTCCCTTTTCCCTTTGAAGTTTCTTCATATTCAACTTCATTTTCCATGGAAATTGAATGAACTTCGATGTTCTCTTCCAAGTTGACATCGAGCAAATGATTTGGCAAAATTTCCGGTTGCCATGTCTTTTCCAACAACAAGTGTCATTTCGTCATAGAAATCAAGTTTTTTGTTCGAGATACTTTTCATGATTGGGATGTGCTCTGTTCATAACGTATAGAATATGCAATTGTTTTTAGTTCATTGTATAACATTGTAGAAACAAAAGTAAAAATAAAAATTACAAAGAGTATAATATTTATCATACCTTCACTTCTTCGACATACACATCTTTCGAAGCTGTAATCATCTTCAAACAATCATCCCGACCAAAACCACTTTTACCTCTAAGAGTGGTTATTATTCCCCCATTCTTTTTCACGATCCTGAGATGATTTTCCACATGTTTAGGCTCGCATTGCACATTGAATATTGCATTTATTTACGTAGCCACCTTAACAAAAGATTACGCTTTAAAGGTGGAAGAAGGTTTGTTTCCTTTAAGTGCCTCATCGGCTAATAACTCAAGCGGCATGTTAGACATGGGCTTAGTCCATTTGAAATGTTTGCCCTTGCCTTTGCATTTTTCATCACTGTGTTAAACTCATTTCTACAAAAAAGAAATTACAAAATTTATACAAAAATCATACAATATTTCGATTTAATACATTTCATATAAACAATTAAGCAAGACATAAGAAAAAACATAAACGTATAATTAACACTCAATTACAAGTTTCTTTGAGTGTTATAATCATTCCACATGGTTGAGGCAATCATTTCTCTCTTTGATATCCACTCCATATTCTCTTCCCTTTCCTCCCGTTGACTTAAGTACATTGTTCGTCTACTTGGTTCACTATCCGGACATGTTTCTTCCATAAGAAAGTCATAAGGATCAACCCCCATTATGTGATTGTGAAGAATACAACATGAAAGCACAACTTCTACTTGTGTTTCATAAGACCAATAAGATTTTCCATCAATTGCTCTAAAACGACTCTTCAAAATACCAAACCCTCGCTCAATCACGGTTCTCAATGAAGAGTGTCGAAGATTAAATAGCTCCTTTTCATTTTTACAGTTGCACGATCACGTAAACTCATTCAAGTGATATCGAACTCCACGAAATGGAGAAATGACTCCTTTTCGAATACAGTAACCAGACATCACCAAGATAATATTTCCCTACAATTTAAAAAACAAACCTATTACTATCTTTATATAGTAAGACATTTGATATGTTTATGCATATAATGCGTACTTTATTATATACCTTACGGAATTTTAAAACCATTAGATCTTGATAATGCATCGGCTAAAACCCAGTGAATCATGGGCACTTCCTTCCCGACCGGCTAAAACATATAAAAACTTCAAATCAAAAGTTATAGTCTGCTAAAACATTTTGTGTTGTTCCTTCTTTTCGTCCTCGAAACTTTCCTTGAATCTCAACGGGGAACATTTGCGGGGAACATGGGTACCATCAATTGCTCCCACACAATCCTATATAAACATGACAACATAAATTATAAACTTTTCTTCTTAATGTAATTAATCAATTCATTAAAATATTGGTAATGTGTTCATACCTTAAAATAAGGATAGAATCTTGTATTATTCATTATCTCTCGTTTGGGCTGTATCCTCCGGGTCTTTAATAAGGTGTTTGTACAACTTTAGAATTGCTTTTAAGACAATTCTAAAGTAACGATGAATAGTTTCAACAGACCTATAATATCTACCACTAACAACCCTAAATCTTTGGTTATGGCCTATAATTTGTAAGAAAACAATTACTTGCTCCCTAATGGACACATTTTGAGTTGCTCGTAATAGGTTACGGCTTGTGAGAAGATCACACAATCTATGTAATACAATAGGTTTCATACGAATTTGTTCAACGCAATGTCGATCACCTCGATTCAAAATGTTGTCAATATAGAATTCGCGTTGAGCAATTGAATTTATACGTGGTTCTCTATAAATTCTATTTATTTCTTCTTCTTTATGACATTCTATTGCAGCTATCACAACAACAGCTGCTCCCATGCATACCGCATTAATTATTTTATTATCCATAACATGAAAGTGTAGTTTCCTGATAACAACACCTAAACATATAGAAAAATCAATATTATAATCAAAGCAGCTGACAACATACAATTTATGTTGAAATAATTGAACAAGAGCAAATCAAGAAATCAATTTTCTATCGATTTTTCACTAAGGTAACAATTCACAGAGTACTCGTGTTTTACAAGACCTACTGATATAAGTAAACCAACTGGAGAATAGCTGAGAAACAAAAAAATAACAAATATAAACCGAAACATCTAGCTCAAAATCAGCTAGATGAATAGATTGAGAATAGATTGGAAACAGAGAGAGAGAGAGCGGCAAAGAGACGAACTAAAACCCTCCTAAGGCATAACCAAACTAATTCTTATCTCTACTTAAATGGGTAAATCTTTTTTCTTCAAATTCATTGGCTAAATTCAGTTTTTTAAAGATTACTTTTGTACATAATTGTGGCCTTGTATATGTTTGCCTTTTTTCCATTATAGGTTTAGGAGCTTTTGTTTTGTAACTTTTGCAGCAGCTCACTTCTAGGGATAATTTGAAATATAACTATGCATGAAGTTCAAATAATTTTATCACTCTGCTGCCTACTCTCGATAATTACAAAGAATAAGCATCAAGAATTGAAATCCCACCTGCCTAGTTGCTAATCACAAGAGGTTTAATTCCTACTGTTCAACATAACACTTCTATAATATTGAAGATCTAAATGGTACTTCTATGGGCAGTTTCTTTTGTTTTCTAAATGGTACCTAATTGATCTCAAACATCTGATGCAAATTTATTTAAAGTTCTTTTCGAAGTAAAATACCATTAATAAATCACCCGAATCCACAAAGTGATCAAAAGATCATACAAACAATGGTACTTTTAACATACCAAGGAATTTGCTTCAATGATTTGGCTACATTCCGAGTCCCTAAACATAGAATTTAATTGGCAACCCGGGCTTTGGCTACATTCCAGCCTAAACAGACTATCGTAATTGGCATCCCAGAGACATGTATTTGTCTATCTAAGGCTCAAAATTATATCACAATTTTCAGTCTCAATCCTATAATTCATCAATCCTATACAAGTACTCAGTCAAATATCAAAACCCAAATTTCAGTCTCAATAACATACTTCAACCTTATAATTACCAAACCCGACTTCTATCAAGAACAACACAAACCTTACAGTGCACATGTATCAGTGACTAGTTAAAATGCAAATTTGGATTCAAACGGGAAGAACAGTCAAGCCAAGTGGAGGGTGTTCCTTGATCACTAAAGGCACATTATCTTCCAACGGGATCTATAAAGGCACATTCGGAATCTTGACCGAAAATCACAATCATATTAACGAGCTATGTTGATAAGTTTTTTTCACATCATCAAAACCCACAATCCATTTTCAATAACAATGTAATACAAACATCACGAACACAACCTTCTATCAACCACAAAATCACCGCAGGCATAGAATACAAAAAAATCATTAACATCCCATTTTTCTCCCAAACCAAATGCAGGCATAAAGCTCAAAAATTAATTTTAATTAATTACAATTAATAAAGCTGAAATTACTTACCTTTTCCGAGAGGGAAGACGCGACCTTTGCTGGGTGAAAGGGACTGAGGGAGGCGAGAGACGGGAGGACACAGAGGGACAGATGCGAGAGATGAGCTGGGTTTCAAGGACAACGGTGAGAGATGAGATGGGTTTCAGGACTGAGGGAGGCGAGAGTTTACAGGCGAGGACGAAACAGAGGGATAGAGGCGAGAAACAAGATGGGTTGTAGGGATAGAGGCGAGAGCTGAGATGGGTTACAGGCGAGAGATGAGATGGGTACCGAGAGAGGCGAGAGACGACACAGAGGGACAGAGGAGGCGAGGGACAGAGGAGGCGAGGGACGACGGGAGGTCACAGGCGAGAGGTGAGGGAAACGATGAGAGGTGAGACGTGTATTACGCGGGTCAGGGAAAGAGACGAGAGTGAGTGAGGGAGCGGAAAGTGTATTACGCGAAAGAGAAGCGTAATACACTTTCCGCGTGGGAAAGGCAAAAATTGGTTGACCGGGAAAGTGATGTAAATCACTTTCCTTTGACTTGTTTTCCAAAGTTTTACCAAACACTGGAAAGCAAATTCCGGGAATTCCTGGATGTTTCCAAACACTGGAAAGCAAGGAAAGTGAATTCCGGGAATTCACTTTCCTTGAAACAAACAAGGCCTAGAGAACATACATATCAGCTGGATAGTTCCTGCTAATACGAAGCCACTGAGAGCTCTTAAAGATAACCAAATAACTACATGGCCCAAGGAATTGTAACACACATCTAAAGTTTGATATATTTTCTAAATTTTATAGGGATGTTTTGATTCATAGGTTAGATTAATTATTAATTATTAATATGTTTATCTTTTATTTTGAATTAAGAAAATTAAGATGAACCTCCCATAATAGTTTCATAACATTTACTTGTAATATTTAAATTTATATGAAAAGACAAATTTACCTTCCCATATAATTAATCCATCGACAACCCTAGCTTTAACCATATTATATGCTATGTCATTGTTGGTATCCAATTTTTAATCCCTTGTTGAAGTATTAAAAAGAAAACAAAAAAAATATATTTTTGAAGTATTCACATCATTTGGAGTATTTTTTTTTAACGTTGTTTTCAAAGAATTCAAACATTAATGTCTTTTCAACGCATTATCTTTTAATGCGCTAGTTTTAAAATCTTTGATTGTATGTTTGTTGTTTTTTAAAAAGAACCAAGAAATGCAAAAACCAACAAAATCATAAAAAAATATTTTTGATGTACTTATATTATTTTTAGTATTTTTTAGCGTCGTCTTGAAAGAATTTGATTTTTTATATATTTTCAACGCGTTTAGCTTTTAATGCACAATTTTAAATTTTTTATTTTTTCACTTTGTTTCGATGTTGATATTTTTTTGTTTCAAAATAATTAAAATTTACCAAAAATATCTTGATGCAAGAACTAAAGTTAAAGCAAAAGAAAAACAAAGAAACAACAAAATATATTTTTTATTATATATATATATATATGTGTGTGTGTGTGTGTGTGTCCCCACATACATGTAAGAGGGTGGAGACAAATATAAAGGGCAAAAACAATTCTGGGGACCAAAATTTGACACTTTCTCTCCTCCCCAATCAAATTAAAAATCCCAAAAACTTAAGCAAAAAAAAAAAAATTGTTTTTCTCCTGGCGGCTGAGTCGCCGCCGTCACTGCCTTCTTCTCTCCTCCTCCCTAACCAAACACTATTTTTTCTCCGTGGTTGAATAATAAGCAAAAATTGCACAATACAAAATGACTCTTGGTTGTTCTTACGTACAAATGTGAAATAACTACCTATAATCTAGAAGACATTATATTTTCACTGATTAGGTATGCATTGTTCATGCTTTCACATATTACTGTTGGTGAACTGTGCAAAAGTTTTAATTTGGTCCTTAAGCTTTTTTTCCCAGCGATTTCATCTTAACTGAAGGCCAATTGATTTTAATTTTTTTGAGAAATGATAAGAAATAAGAGGGACCATAGTGAATAACAAACAAAAATTGGTGGTGTGCCAAAGTTTCGAAACAAACACACTTTGATCTTCATTCTTCAGAAATTATGCAAAGTATAAAATTTCAATACCTCAATTTTATTAATTTAATTTTGATGTATAAAAAATATTTTTTCTATTTTTTAGTCCCTAATTGAGAGAAAAGAGAGAGAAGTCACTTGATTCTAACAGAAGAGAAATAAACATATTATTAAAAATTTCACGTCAAATTGTTCCATTCAATAAGAGGATTTCAATTAGGTATTTTTTTTTTTTAATTTTAAAACTCATGAAAAACAGATTTGAGCTCGAGTTAATTTTTCATTTTGGGTTGATTTTGTTTTTTGGAGTGGGTTCTTAAGTTCATGAATTGATTTATCACAATTCCTAAAATGTTTTGTGGGTGTTTTAATGGGTTTTTGGGTACAAAAAACATTTAAACCTTGATTTTTCTATTACTATGGTAGCTAAAATCTATGCAAAATCAGACAATGCTTTATCTGATTTTTATATATATATATAAAAAAATTAAAGTGGATGACAGGCCATTTGCCCTAGGTGTAGTGGAAAAAAAAGCTCGGTAGAGTGGGCCTTTTATGGAAGGCCCACACTTGGGTCGTACCTGAATGGGCTAGACTTAGCACCCGTTTGGCATTGCGTTTGAAACGGAGATTGGAGTTTGAAACGGAGATTGGAGCAAACATGGCGTTTGGTAATGGAAAAAAAGCAGATTATATTATTGTGGGGCCCACCAAAAAATTGACCAAAACCGTGATTTTCAATAAGCTGGAAATTGATGCTTTTGCGATCGCGATTCATTTTTTTTTATCTGCGTTTTCATGCAAAAATGTGAGAATACAAAACTGTGAAAAATTTACATGCAAAACCCTTGACAAATCCATGTTCGATAATTAAAAAAAATTGATCTGTGCATGGCTCCTCTCTCTCTCTCTCTCTCTCTCTCTCTCTCTCTCTCTCTCTCTCTGCCTAAAACAGAGAACAGCTATGGAAGCCGAGAGCTTCCATCGTTTACTCCGGCCACCATAGGCCACCATTTACAATGAAATCACCACAGGAAGAACCACCTCGGCCTCCTCTACCCGTTGTATCCTCCTTTTAAGCTCTCGTCGTGGTCGGTGAACAGTACCGCCACCTTCCAAGGCTGTTTTTGGCCACCACAAGCCACCATTTCAGACGCCACTACCACAGGAAGAACCACCTCGTCCTACTCTACCCGTAGGTATCCTCCATTGAAGCTCTCGTCGTGTTCGGTCGGAAGGCACTATTCACGTGAATTATATGCGCTGCACTGTCGCGAAGAAGACGCACAGTGCAGCGCACCATTTTAATTTGTTCGGAGAAAGAAGCAGCTGGACCTGGGTTGGGCTGCACTCGGCCCAGCCCAAGTCCAGCAAAGTTGGGCTTAGGCCCTATTTGGTTGGGCTGTCCTCGGCCCACCAAAAAATTTAAAATATATATTTTTAAAAAAAAATGTGTAGATACAGATCAGTCTTAATGGAAGGAAAATATATGTTCGTGATGAAATTGCAAATAGTTTGATGGGAGAATAAAAAATAATATTTGTTTTTTCATGAATTATTAATTTCATAATATTATTATCATTATTAAATTTTCAATATTTAAAAATATTATATATATATATATATATATATATATATATCCTTTTAAGTAATTTCACAAGTTAAAAGCAGTTTGGAAAGTTTGGAAACCAAACACCAAAACTGCTTTTTCTTCAACCTTCAACTCAACCACAGCTTTAACCAAACACTTAACTGCTTTTTTTGAACCACAGTAAAAAGCGCTTTTTTTGAAACTCCATTTTTTCAACCTCAACCACAATCGCAACCGCAACACCACCGCACTTTAGTGGTGTTTGACCTTTTTTTTTTAATTAATGCTTTTTTTTTATATAAGTTTTTTAAGTCAAAAATATATTTAGATTAATACTCCTTTTCTCATTTGTTTTGTTTACGAAACCTCTTGAATAATGATGATTTTTTTAGTCATGCTTTTAATTTTAAAGAAGTTTTTATCATTCATTTGTGATTTGTTTTCTTTATCTTTTATACATGTCACGACACTCCCAGATCCAGATCCATAATCATTCATTTTGGTCCTCAAATTTTTTTTTTGTGCAAATTGATGATAATTAAAATTAAATTGCTTATTATTTCTTAGTTAAAGGTGAAGTTGAAAGAAACAAGGATTAAATGAAAAAAAAAAATAGAGCATTAACAGGGAAATGTAACAGCAAACAAGCAGGGTGTGCCAACAGAAATGATGAAACAAGGAAAAAAACAGAAAAACTAAACTCAGACAGATCACTTCAGTTAGTTGAACTACATTCCACAGCAATTTAACTCTGCAAACTATAAAATATTCCAGGACC
>CM055345.1:2072380-2150801 GCA_029228605.1 Salix koriyanagi
TTCAACAAGAAATCTGGTTTGATATTAGCTCTAGATACCTGTTTGGGACGGCGTTTCAAATGCCATTTCCAAAAAAAAATATTTTTTTTTTCATTTTAAATGAATATGTTTTGGTATTTTTAGATCATTTTGATGTGCTGATATCAAAAATAATTTTTAAAAAATAATAAAAAAAAACATCATTTTGATGTATTTCAGCACGAAAAAAACTTTGAAAAGCTACTGCAACAGCTCTTCCAAACAGGCCCTAGATCTAAGTTTTTGTTATTTAATTTCTTGGCGTGTTGAGTCTAATAAAATGTGTTTTTCGAAGGGTGAAATTTCTTCGCGTTTAAAAGAAATGGTCGAGTTTAATAGAGTGATAACACCAGGCAAGTTTTCAAATAAAAAGGGCAAGTTACTAATGTTCAAGGATTCAAGGTAATGAATATTGTGACACTCTTGTTGGGGTATGATTTGTAACTATTTAGTAGTATGGCTGAAGTTGTTTTTCATTCAGAAATGTATCATAATAATATTTTTTTATATTTTAAAAATCATTTTTTACATCATATATCAAAATAATCTAAAATTATTAAAAAATATATTTTAAAATAAAAAATAAAAAATAAAAATAATTTTTTTTTTTCAAAAATATTTTGAAACAAAATGGCAAGTGACCAAGTTTGGCCGGCTCAAGAATGAAACCACCATGCTTGCCCTGACCAGCAATAGCCTGTTGAATTCCTTTCTTTCTATGGTACCCAACAGTTCACTGAATCTTTTTTACATTTCGGCCAGAGGCTCAAAGTCCAATTGCATCCACTTTTTCAAGTCTTATTCAATATGTTTTTCGAAAGTTTGTCTACATTAATATATTAAAATTATCAATAAATATATATTAATTTAATTATATATATATATATATATATATATATATATATATATAAATGTATTTAAAAGCAGAATACCTCCCCTTCCACACACTGGCGTGAAGACTTTGGCCTTGAATGACAAGCCAGCCATTAGACAGCAGAAATATTGGCCATAATTCTTCTCTTTTTTTATTTTTTATTTTTTTATTTTTCATAAAAAAAAAGACAACTAACCCTTTGCGTTTTGAAGTGGGATTTGACCCCAAGTATGAAATTTAGAGATAATAAACGGCTCAATATGAAATGCATCAAATAATTTTCCAATTACATTATAAGCACTCTCTTTTTTTTTCCCCTTCTTATAATGATTTTACGGCTAGAAAATATTACCGTATCAAACCTTTAAAAAAAAACATTTTTTAATAATAATATTACTCCAGAAAAATATTTTTTAATTTCATGAAGAATAAAAAAAATATATAATATATAAATTATATTCTAGGGTCTCACCTAACAGGTTGATCTTGTAGGTGAGATGGTTCCTTAACAATTATTATCATCATCACATATTACTGTCACAATAATCATCTTATCGACCGCTATTACTACTATTTATATTATCAATATCATAAAATACTATAATCATAATCACATTCCTAAATTTAAGTTTAAGACTGCGATGTCAATTCCCAAAATATACTAATTATCTGCTGGCACACTAAAAATTATATGCTAAGAGATGTTTGACACGGTATTTCAAAAGTGTTTTTGAAAAAATATGAAAATTTTGTGTTTTTATTACTTACTTTAAATTCATTTTTTTAGTGTTTTAGATCATTTTCATGTGCTGATATCAAAAATAATTTTAAAAAAAATAAAAAATAGATCATTTTAATGCATTTTTAAATAAAAAAATATTTTTAAAAACAATCTCTACTACGTTTCAAAACCGTCAATAAGTATATCGTTCAAAAACAACATTTGACCAACACCCAGAATGTTTCCAAACCCTAACCCAAACCATAACAGGCTCCCTTAGATAGAAAATTTTGCTTCCCACCATCACATCCAGGAATATTACGAGGACTCCTTCAACTTTGATTAAATTCATCATGTTTAAAAGTATGTTCTTGTTTGCTTTTCAAGGTCTCTGTCTATGATTCAGACCTTCTCCATTCAAACTTCAAAACGCGGCCAAAGTCAACACATGACATCTTGCTACACATCAAAATCAAAAAAACCTTACCTTAAAATATATTTCATGTGTCCTTGCATGTATAAATATAGATCCCATCTTCCTCCCCCATCTTCCATATACCACCACAGCCTCCCTAACCTTCACCACCACCACCCATTTTGCTAGCTAGCTAGCTCTCTGCAGGTGGCCAAATACTTTGCCTGATTAAAACATCCCAGTAATCCTTAGGTTTCTCCTTCAAATGGGTTCTCAAAGAAAAAACCAATGCTTGACGATGATAATCTTTGCCGCCATTGTTCTTGGATCATGCTCTCAGCAAATTTTCGCAGCTAGGCCATTCTCAGGCGAGCGATTGATAAAGCAAAATCTTGGGAATATTCAGTCTCTCCAAAGGGCTCCGGTTCCACCAATCGGTGGATCTTCATGCACTCATATTCCTGGCCGTGGGAGTGGCCAGTGCCCGCCTCTCGGTGAAATGAATTTTGCCGGCCATGCTGCTGCTCAGGCACCACCTGCTTTTCCTGATGCCGTCGTAAGCTTCGGCGAAGCTTAATTCAGTCGCTAGTAGTAATGAGACTCAAAAACAAGATTCGAGCTCGTGAATATCTTAGGAGTTGAATTATACGTCTAGGGTTTCTCGAGGAAAGTGAAGATAGCTGAAATAAAAGGATGGAGATGGTACTAAACTTTAATTTTATACTTTTTTTCTTCTTGTTGTTTTGCTGCAAGCCTGCAACCACTGGAAATTAAAGATAAGAGTGTGGTTGTGAAACAAATGTAGTTGATTTTTATTCAATTTATTTCAATGAATCAGCATATTTTTTCCCAATTAATTCATGCTTCTTTGTTATATATATATATATATATATATATATATATGAAAGTGTCCAAATAATATGGTTGTGACCATGCAAAAATGTATTTTTTGTTAAATTAATTATAAAATACTTTTATATTTTTAAAAAAATCTTAAACATGGTTATAAAGTCTCGAAATCTTGATTTAGTATAGGTTTAAGTTGACTTAGATTGATTCATTATTGATGAACCTAGTCCAAATTCAATTAAAAATTTTAACAAATTTATAAATAAAAATATTAAAATAATACTTTTTTAATTCTTAACCTCAATTAACTTTCCTATAGATAGCACTAATGTTGTCTTAGAATTATTATTTTTTTTGATAAGCGGGGTATCCGACTAGCTTGCGCGCACCACAATTAATCCTCGGACTCACTGAACATTTTGCAAGCCCAGTGAGCATGTAAGGCACCGCGGGGGTACCAGGCGTGCATGGCAGGGCTCTAACCCAGGTGTCTGCCAGGAACAATCGCTGCACTTACCACGGGTGTCTTGGATCTGTTTGGGAGTGTGGTTGAGTTGTTTTTAAAAATATTTTTTTTATTCAGAAATAATAAATAAATAAATAAATCTTTTAAAACACAATAAAAAAAAGGGGCTAAGTTTAATAATTTTTATTTTTAAATGTTCAAAAATATGTACTTGTGTAACACTTACGTAAGGATATTTTAAATTCACTTTTAACTTCAAAGTCACAAATCTTTCCAGTCTTATCCATGCAAAACTTTGTCAAAGCTCAAATATTATTTATTTTTATTTTTATTTTATTTTCTTTTTAATAATATTGGGGTTACGTGTCCATTAATTCATCGCCAAATTAACACTTGTGAGTTCTTGTTCGTCGTGTATGTGGTCAATTTGACTCGGTTTTATTCTCCTCCCATATTGTTTTTTTAAGTAAAATAGGAAAAGAATGGTTTGACTTTTGATTTTTATTTTTATTTTTTATTGTTTGACATTATTTATATAATATCATATTTGAAAATCTTATATTTAAATAATATATTCTCAAGTAAACATTAAATATTACAATTTCATACTTTCCATCATTGTTTTTTTTTGCAAACAGCCTCCCATACTTGTAAATCTTATAAGAGAAAACTTATTTTGCAAATATTCATAATTTCCAACCATTAAAAATATTAAAAATATAATATAAATGATATATTTAGATCTTATTGATTCTTTAATATAATTTTAGAGTTTTATTTACCAAGTGGTTATAAATATGAATATAATTATCTTATTTTATTCTATAAAAAAATAAACCTAAACAAGTTTAATTTGAGGATGTATATTAAAAAATAATATAAACTATATCATAATTTAAGATTTGTTTTTTACAAGAAGCATAATAATTCATTTCCAGCGTCTCAAGATTATTGTCAACTTCAAAAAGACTTTGAATTATATAATTAATATAATTAATACAAGATAAGAATTGAGATAATATTCAATAAATCAAATGGACGTGTCTTGCAAGCTCAAAGAAGCTTGAATCTGTCCAGACTTGATTAGGTAAGAGTCAGAGAAGACGACAATCAAAGGGAACAAAGTTTTCTGTTGATTCTTCATGTCCAAGAAATTGAATAAATCAATTCTAGAAATAGATTGGCCCATGATGACGACATGAGCCCAACAATATATATGTATTAAGCCCATAAATGATGCCTTGTTTGGTTGTTGGAGGCCTATGTGACATGGTGATGATGATGGTGATTGTAATCATGATGTGGTGGTGGTGATGTAACAATGATGAAATAAAAACTCGACAATTAAATTAGTGTCTATTCAAGGAGAAATCAATTATATTTTTTGAGGAAAAAAAAACTTTTAAAATATAAAAAAGTTATATATTTATTGGCAAGTAGGGATTTATTTCCTTTCTCTGCATTAGGATTCAAGTCCTACCATGCATGCCTATCACCTTCATGATGTTTTACTTGCCCGCTGAGCTTGCAGGATATTTAGTGAATTCAGGGATTAGTTGTGGTGCGTGTAAGCTAACCCGAACACCTTGACTATATATATATAAAAAAAAAAGTTATATATTTATTGGCTATGCTATTAAAAAAACAGTCTCATGCAAATAAAAAAAATTAAAAAAAAAATGCTTAAAAGAGTTTCAGCCAAGATCACTCCCATTATAATTACAGTGAATAATAAAGAGCGTCTATGGCCAGGAGAATCACATTTGCTATCGGTGTACTTGTCTTTCTTTTCTCAACTATAGAAAACGAAATCTGTCACCGGAGCTGAACCCGGCACGGCGGGGGGGAGCCGAAGCACGAGGCTGCAGAAGGTGGAAGGCAATGTAGTGTTTTTTTCATGGAAATGGCAATCTGGCAGAGGAAGAGAAGAACATGTGAGGGGTGTCATGGCTACTAGCATTTTCTTATTCATCGTCTTAGCTGTCGTTTGAATTTTTCTCAAGGCTGCAAAAACCTAGGCAAATTCATTCATGGCAGTGGCACACCTGAGCATGCATTTCTTGTAAGAGTCTGAAAAATTCATCTAGACTTATAAAATACACTTTATGGTAGGTGGAATTTCCTCGAATTCAAACAAAAAAGATATGAGATAGGTCCTCAGAAGGCGTGATGTGATAGTATAAGACTTGTGATCTGCATATCAAATCTTAAATTTAAATCAAGACATGTATTTTTTATAAAAACCTGAAATAATTAAGATTTTATTCATTATTGAACTTATAAAATATATTTTTTGAGAATAGGATTTTCTCCCATAAAAAAATGAGAGGGTTTCAAATAATGGAACGAACGTCATTAGCAGCAAAATAGATGACCAAAGAGCAAGGAAGCCGAATAAGGAACAGCTGTCATAGCCTGACTAGGAAACTTACTGGAAAAGTAAATTGACCATTAGGTCAACTCATGAGCTATTAGCTTAGCTTAGATTGTGTTTTTTTTTTATTGTTAAGACTATTATCTTGTTTTATTTAAAAAAAAAACACCAAAAAAATACATCAGAATATCATTTTTTATGTTTTTTTCTTAAAAAATAGCACCAGCACATCAAAATAATCTAAAAACACCAAAAAAATTTTAATTTAAAGTAAAAAATAAAAATAATTATTTTTAAAATTTGTTCAAAAATATTTTGAAACGAAATGGCAAAACCGAAGTCACCAAGTTTGGCCGGCTCAAGAATGAAGCCACCATGCTTGCCCTGACCAGCAATAGCCTGTTGAATTCCTTTCTTTCTATGGTACCCAACAGTCCAATTGCATCCACATTTTCAAGTCTTATTCAATATGTTTTTTTGAAAATTTGCCTACATTAATATATTAAAATTATCAATAAATATATATATTAATTTAATTTTATATATATAAAATGTATTTAAAAGCAGAATACCTCCCCCTCCACACACTGGCGTAAAGACTTCGGCCTTGAATGACAAGCCAGCCATTAGACAGCAGAAATATTGGCCATAATTCTTCTCTTTTTTTTTTCTTTTTTTTTATTTTTCATAAAAAAAATATAATAATAATAATCCTTTGCGTTTTGAAGTGGGATTTGACCCTAGGTATGAAATTAAGAACGGCTAAATATGAAATGCATCAATTAATTTTCCAATTACATTATAAGCACTCTCTTTTTTTCCCGTCTTATAATGATTTTACGGCTAGAAAATATTACCGTATCAAAATCAAACCTTTGAAAAAATATATTGTTTAATAATAATATCACTCCAGAAAAATATATTTTAATTTCATGAAGAATAAAGAAAATACATATTTTATTTCATACTATCAACTCATGATATTCCCTATCATAATCTTCACAATCAAATATAAAATAGTATAAATTTTATGGTAATTTTTTATTATCATAAATATCACAATCATTATCAACTACAATTTTATTATCAATATAATCTCTTTTTTTTTATCATTATCTTATAATAACTCTCTAGCTCAACTAGTATTATCGTTATTTCATCTCTATCACTTTTATTAATGTCACAATTATCATTTTATTATTAAACTAATTATTATTATTATTATTATCATCATCATCACATTTTACTATCACAATAATCGTCTTATCGGCCGCTATTACTACTATTTATATTATTAATATCATAAACACTATAATCATAATTACATTCCTAGATTTAAGTTTAAGACTGAGATGTCAAATCCCAAAAAATACTAATTATCTGCTGGCGCACTAAAAATTATAAGCTAAGAGATGTTTGACATGACATTTCAAAAGTGTTTTTGAAAAAAAATAAATTTTTATTTTTTGCTTTAAATTTATTTTTAGTGTTTTAAATTATTTTTATGTGCTGATATCAAAAATAATTTTAAAAAAAATAAAAATAAAAATACATCATTTTGATGCATTTCTGAATGAAAAATATTTTCAAAAATAATCTCAACCACATTTTCATACAGTATATAGTTCAAAAACAACATTTGACCAACACCCAGAATGTTTCCAAACCCTAACCCAAACCATAATAGGCTCCCTTAGAGAGAAAATTTTGCTTCCCACCATCACACATCCAGGAATATTACGAGGACTCCTTCAACTTTGATTAAACTCATGTTTAAGAGTATGTTCTTGTTTGCTTTTCAAGGTCTCTGTCTATGATTCAGACCTTCTCCATTCAAACTTCAAAACGCGGCCAAAGTCAACACATGACATCTTGCTCCACATCAAAATCAAAAAAACCTTACCTTAAAGTATATTTCATGTGTCCTTGCATGTATAAATATAAACCCCATCTTCCTCCCCCATCTTCCATATACCACCACAACCTCCCTAACCTTCACCACCACCACCACCACCACCACCACCACCCATTTTGCTAGCTAGCTAGCTCTCTGCAGGTGGCCAAATACGTACTTTGCCTGATTAAAAGATCCCAGTAATCCTTAGGTTTCTCCTTCAAATGGGTTCTCAAAGAAAAAACCAATGCTTGACGATGATAATCTTTGCCGCCGTTGTTCTTGGATCATGCTCTCAGCAAATTTTCGCAGCTAGGCCATTCTCAGGCGAGCGATTGATGAAGCAAAATCTTGGGAATATTCAGTCTCTCCAAAGGGCTCCGGTTCCACCAATCGGTGGATCTTCATGCACTCATATTCCTGGCCGTGGGAGTGGCCAGTGCCCGCCTCTCGGTGAAATGAATTTTGCCGGCCATGCTGGTGCTCAGGCACCACCCGCTTTTCCTGATGCCGTCGTAAGCTTCGGCGAAGCTTGATCAGTCGCTAGTAATGAGACTCAGAAACAAGATTCGAGCTCGTGAATATCTTAGGGGTTGAATTATACGTCTAGGGTTTCTCGAGGAAAGTGATGATAGATGAATAAAAGGATGGAGATGGTACTAAACTTTAATTTTATACTTAATTTTTTCTTCTTTTTGTTTTGCTGCAAGCCTGCAACCACTGGAAATTAAAGATAAGAGTGTGGTTGTTAAACAAATGTAGTTGATTTTTATTTCAATGAATCCGCATATTTTTTCCCAATTAATTCATGTTTCTTTGTTTGTGATATATATATATATATATATATATAGATATATATATATATATATGATATGAAGACCATGCAAAAATGTAGTTTTTGTTAAATTAATTATAAAATACTTTTAGAAAAAAATCTTAAACATGGTCATAAAGTCTCGAAAGCTTGATTTAGTATAGGTTTAAGTTGACTTAGATTGATTCATTATTGATGAACCTAGTCCAAATTCAATTAAAAATTTTAACAAATTTATAAATAAAAATATTAAAATAATACTTTTTTATTCTTAACCTCAATTAACTTTCCTATAGATAACACTATTGTTGTCTTAGAATTATTATTTTTTTGATAAGCGGGGTATCCAGACTAGCTTGCGCGCACCACAATTAATCATCAGACTCAGTGAACATTTTGCAAGCCCAGTGAGCATGTAAGGCACCGCGGGGGTACCAGGTGTGCATGGCAGGGCTCTAACCCAGGTGTCTGCCAGGAACAATCGCTGCACTTACCACGGGTGTCTTGGATCAGTTTGGGAGTGTGGTTGAGTTGTTTTTAAAAATATTTTTTTATTCAGAAATAATAAATAAATAAATAAATCTTTTAAAACACAATAAAAAAAAGGGCTGAGTTTAATAATTTTTATTTTTAAATGTTCAAAAATATGTACTTGTGTAACACTTACGTAAGGATATTTTAAATTCACTTTTAACTTCAAAGTCACAAATCTTTCCAGTCTTATCCATGCAAAACTTTGTCAAAGCTCAAATATTATTTATTTTTATTTTTATTTTATTTTCTTTTTAATAATATTGGGGTTACGTGTCCATTAATTCATCGCCAAATTAACACTTGTGAGTTCTTGTTCGTCGTGTATGTGGTCAATTTGACTGGGTTTTATTCTCATCCCATATTGTTTTTTTTAAGTAAAATAGGAAAAGAATGGTTTGACTTTTGATTTTTATTTTTTATTGTTTGACATTATTTATATAATATCATATTTGAAAATCTTATATTTAAATAATATATTCTCAAGTAAACATTAAATATTACAATTTCATACTTTCCATCATATTTGTTTTTTGCAAACAGCCTCCCATACTTGTAAATCTTATAAGAGAAAACTTATTTTGCAAATATTCATAATTTCCAACCATTAAAAATATTAAAAATATAATATAAATGATATATTTAGATGTCATTGATTCTTTTAATATATTTTTAGAGTTTTATTTACCAAGTGGTTATAAATATGAATATAATTATCTTATTTTATTCTATAAGAAAATAATCCTAAACAAGTTTAATTTGAGGATGTATATTAAAAAATAATATAAACTATATTATAATTTAAGTTTTTTGAGAGGAAGCATAATAATTCCTTTCCAGCGTCTCATGTTTATTGTCAACTTCAAAAAGACTTTGAATTATATAATTAATATAATTAATACAAGATAAGGATTGAAATAATATTCAATAAATCAAATGGACGTGTCTTGCAAGCTCAAAGAAGCTTGAATCTGTCCAGACTTAATTAGGTAAGGGTCAGAGAAGACGACAATCAAAGGGAACAAAGTTTTCTGTTGAATCTTCATCTCCAATGAATTGAGGGCATGTTTGGGAGTGCGGTTACGGTTACTTTTGAAAATATTTTTCATTTAAAAATATATCAAAATAATATATTTTTGAGCATCTATGGCCAGGAGAATCACATTTTCTATCAGTGTACTTGTCTTTCTTTTCTCAACTGTAAAAACAAAATCTGTCACCGGAGCTGAACCCGGCACGGCGGGGGGAGCCGGAGCACGAGGCTGCAGAAGGTGGAAGGCAATGCAGTGTTTTTTTCATGGAAATGGCAATCTGGCAGAGGAGGAGAAGAACATGTGAGGGGTGTCATGGCTACTAGCAATTTCTTATTCATCGTCTTAGCTGTCGTTTGAATTTTACTCAGGGCTGAAAAAACCTAGGCAATTTCATTCATGGCAGTGGCATATCTGGGCATGCATTTTTTGTAAGAGTATAAAAAACTCACCTGGACCTACAAAATATACTTTCTGGGAGGTGGAATTTCCTCGAATTCAAACAAAAAAGATATGAGATAGGTCCTCAGAAGGCGTGATGTGATAGTATAGAGCTTGTGATCTGCATATCAAATCTTAAATTTAAATCAAAGACATGTACTTTCTTGTAAAAACCTAAAATAATTAGGATTTTTATTCGTTATTAAACTTATAAAATATATTTTTTGAGAATGGGATTTTCTACCCATAAAAAAATGAGAGGGTTTCAAATAATGGAACGAACGTCATTAGCAGCAAAATAGATGACCACAGGGCAGGGAAGCCGAATAAGGAACAGCTGTCATAGCCTGACTAGGAAACTTACTGGAAAAGTGAATTGACCATTAGGTCAACTCATGAGCTATTAGCTTAGCTTAGATTGTGTTTTTTTTATTGTTAAGACTATTATCTTGTTTTTTTTTATTTCAAAAAAAAACCCTTTGATCGTATTGACTAAGTTAATTGAATTACTGAAAACATATTGGTTTTTTCAATTAATATCTTATCCAATTCAACAAGAAATCTGACATGAGATTAGCTCTATATCTAAGTTTTTTTTTATTTAATTTCTTGGCGGGTTGAGTTTAATAGAGCGTGTTTTTTGAAGGATAAAGTTTCTTCACATCTAAAATAAAAAAATCAAGTTTAATAGAGTGATAACACCAGATAAGTTTTCAAATAATAATAGAATGAAGATTATTAGCCAGGAGCAAGTTTCTAATGTTTCAAGGATTCAAGCTAATGAATATTGTGACACTCTTGTGGGGGTATGAACTCGTGACTGTTTAGAAATGTGGTTAAAAGTTACTTTTTCAAAGTGTTTTTTATTCAGAAATACATCAGAATATCATTTTTTTATGTTTTTTTTTAAAAAAATGAGCACCAGCACATCAAAATGATCTAAAAACACTAAAAAAAATTTAATTTAAAAGTAAAAAATAAAAATAATTGTTTTTAAAATTTGTTCAAAAATATTTTGAAACGAAATGGCAAAACCGAAGTCACCAAGTTTGGCCGGCTCAAGAATGAAGCCACCATGCTTGCCCTGACCAGCAATAGCCTGTTGAATTCCTTTCTTTCTATGGTACCCAACAGTCCAATTGCATCCACATTTTCAAGTCTTATTCAATTTGTTTTTTGAAAATTTGCCTACATTAATATATTAAAATTATCAATAAATATATATTAATTTTAATTATATATATAATGTATTTAAAAGCAGAATACCTCCCCTTTCACACTGGCGTAAAGACTTCGGCCTTGAATGACAAGCCAGCCATTAGACAGCAGAAATATTGGCCATAATTCTTCTCCTTTTTATTTTTTATTTTTTTATTTTATATTTTTCATAAAAAATAATATTAACTAACCCTAGGTATTTTTTATTTAATCTTGACAACTAGGGATCTTTGACCTCCCCAACTATCATCAATTACGAGATAACTCAAACGGCCCGTCAGTATGATTAATGCATCAAATTATAATTTTCTAATTATCATTATAAGTACTTTCTTTTATTATCCCTACATATCATAATCATTATCAACTACAATTTATATTATCAATATCAAACTCTTTTTATAAAAAAAACATTATCTTAATAATAATATTACTCTAGCACAACTAGTATTATCATAATTTCATCTCGAATCACTTTTATATAATATATACAATTATCATTTTATTATTAAACTAATTATTATTATTATTAGTATGATTATTATTATCAATTATCATCATCATCACATATTTACTATCACAATAATCATCTTATCGACCGCTATTACTACTATTTATATTATTAATATCATAAACACTATAATCATAATTACATTCCTAGATTTAAGTTTAAGACTGAGATGTCAATTCCCAAAAAATACTAATTATCTGCTGGCGCACTAAAAATTATAAGCTAAGAGATGTTTGACACGACATTTCAAAAATGTTTTTGAAAAAAAAATATTTTTTGCTTTAAATTTATTTTTTAGTGTTTTAAATCATTTTCATGTGCTGATATCAAAAATAATTTAAAAAATAAAAAAATATATCATTTTAATGCATTTCTAAATGAAAAATATTTTCAAAAACAATCTCAACCATATTTCCATACAATCAATAGGTATATCGTTAAAAAACAACATTTGACCAACACCCAGAATGTTTCCAAACCCTAACCCAAACCATAACAGGCTCCCTTAGAGAGAAAATCTTGCTTCCCACCATCCCATCCAGGAATATTACGAGGACTCCTTCAACTTTGATTAAACTCATGTTTAAGAGTATGTTCTTGTTTGCTTTTCAAGGTCTCTGTCTATGATTCAGACCTTCTCCATTCAAACTTCAAAACGCGGCCAAAGTCAACACATGACATCTTGCTACACATCAAAATCAAAAAAACCTTACCTTAAAGTATATTTCATGTGTCCTTGCATGTATAAATATAGATCCCATCTTCCATATACCACAACCTGCCTAACCTCCTCCTCCACCACCACCACCACCCATTTTGCTAGCTAGCTAGCTCTCTGCAGGTGGCCAAATACGTACTTTGCCTGATTAAAAGATCCCAGTAATCCTTAGGTTTCTCCTTCAAATGGGTTCTCAAAGAAAAAACCAATGCTTGACGATGATAATCTTTGCCGCCATTGTTCTTGGATCATGCTCTCAGCAAATATTGGCAGCTAGGCCATTCTCAGGCGAGCGATTTATAAAGCAAAATCTTGGGAATATTCAGTCTCTCCAAAGGGCTCCGGTTCCACCAATCGGTGGATCTTCATGCACTCATATTCCTGGCCGTGGGAGTGGCCAGTGCCCGCCTCTCGGTGAAATGAATTTTGCCGGCCATGCTGCTGCTCAGGCACCACCTGCTTTTCCTGATGCCGTCGTAAGCTTCGGCGAAGCTTGATCAGTCGCTAGTAATGAGACTCAGAAACAAGATTCGAGCTCGTGAATATCTTAGGGGTTGAATTATACGTCTAGGGTTTCTCGAGGAAAGTGAAGATAGCTGAAATAAAAGGATGGAGATGGTACTAAACTTTAATTTTATACTTAATTTTTCTTCTTGTTTTGGTGCAACCACTGGAAATTAAAGATAAGAGTGTGGTTGTGAAACATATGTAGTTGATTTTTATTCAATTTATTTCAATGAATCAGCATATTTTTCCCAATTAATTCATGCCTCTTTGTTATATATATATATATATATGAAAGTGTCCAAATAATATGGTTGTGACCATGCAAAATGTATTTTTTGTTAAATTAATTATAAAATACTTTTATATTTTTAAAAAAATCTTAAACATGGTTATAAAGTCTCGAAATCTTGATTTAGTATAGGTTTAAGTTGACTTAGATTGATTCATGATTGATGAACCTAGTCCAAATTCAATTAAAATTTTTAACAAATTTATAAATAAAAATATTAAAATTATATTGTTTAATTCTGTAAAAAAAAAAATCAATTAACCTTCCTATAGATAACACCAATGTTTGGAAGTGTAATTGAGATTGTTTTTAAAAGCGTTTTTTGTTCATAAAAATATCAAAATAATATTTTATTTATTTTTAAAAATTATTTTGACATCAACACATCAAAATAATCTAAAAACATTAAAAAATTGATTTCAAGTAAAAATAAAATTATTTTATTTGAAAAATACTTTTAAAATATAGTTACGACATATAAGCTTAATGATTTTTATTTTTGACTGTTTAACAATATTCATTGCCAAATTAACACTTACGAGATCTTGGACGTCGTGTATGTGGTCAATTTGACTCGGTTTTATTCTCATCCGATATTTTTTCTTAAGTAAATAGGAAAAGAATGGTTTGACTTTTGATTTTTATTTTTTAGTGTTTGACGTTATTTATATAATATCATATTTGAAAATCTTATATTTAAATAATATATTCTCAAGTAAACCTTAAATATTATAATTTCATACTTTCCATCATTGTTTTTGCAAACAGCCTCCCATACTTGTAAATCTTATAAGAGAAAACTTATTTTGCAAATATTCATCATTTTCAACCATTAAAAATAATATAAATCATATATTTAGATCTTATTGATTCTTTTAATATAATTTTAGAGTTTTATTTACCAAGTGGTTATAAATATGAATATAATTATCTTATTTTATTCGATAAAAAAATAAACCTAAACAAGTTTAACTCGAGGATGTATATTAAAAAATAATATAATTACATTATAATTTAAGATTTTTTTTTTTGACAGGAAGCATAATAATTCCTTTCCAGCGTCTCAAGCTTATTGTCAACTTCAAAAAGACTTTGAATTATATAATTAATATAATTAATACAAGACAAGAATTAAAATAATATTCAATAAATCAAATAGACGTGTCTTGCAAGCTCAAAGAAGCTTGAATCTGTCCAGACTTAATTAGGTAAGAGTCAGAGAAGACGACAATCAAAGGGAACAAAATTTTCTGTTGAATCCTCGTCTCCAAGAAAATGAGGGTTGTTTTCGAGTGCGGTTATGATTGTTTTTTAAAGTGCTTTTTATTTAGAAATATATCAAAATAATATATTTTTTATTTTTTTAAAAATTATTTTTGATATCGATACATTAAAATGATTTAAAAAACATCAAAAAAAATTCATTTAAAATGAAAAAACAAAATCAAATTTTGAGTAAATGAGCAGTACAACCACAGAAACAAACAACTTTCTAGAAATAGATAGGCCCATAATGACGACACGAGCCCAGCAATATATATGTATTAAGCCCAGCTCAGTGAGCATTAAAATGGAATTAGATGGTGGGCTCATGTCTTACGTGGATTGGGTATATGGGAAGCCCATAAATGATGCCTTGTTTGGTTGCTGGAGGCCCATGTGACATGGTGATGATGATGGTGATTGTAATCACGATGTGGTAGATGCTGTAAGGGTGGGGTGAGGTGACTGTGGCGGCGGCGGCGGTGGTGCACCGGTAATTGTTGTGTTCATGGCGGTGGAACAATAATATTGAAATGTTGAACATGAATGTAATGATTAATATAGTTGTTAAATCTGACCCAATAAGTTGATTTGAAAACACACAACTTAAAATCTAACTCCGATTGGATTTTCAAGTTGTGCCTGGTCGAGAATGTGGTGACGGTAGCTTTTTCAAAGTGTTTATCGTGTCGAAATACATCAAAATAATATTTTTTTATTTTTTAAAAAATCATTTTTGAAAATCAGCACATCAAAATGATCTAAAACACACAAAAATCATATTCATTTAAACTAAAAAAAATAAATCAAATTTCAGCCAAAAATCGGTAGGATTGCAATGCCAAACAGGGGGCTTAGATTGTAAAAGAAATTAATAAGGTAAAATCCATTTGGCCCAGTGAAACTTGAGTTAGACTTGACTAGGTTAATATCAAATTTTAATGAAAAAAAAATTTTCAACAAAAAAATAAAATAATCAAAACTAAAAAAACAAATTTAAACCAATAACAATGAGGCTCACAATGTATTTATTGAAGTATGAGAGAGAAATAAAGAGGGGGAAAAAAGTCATTAATGATAAACCAATAATATTTGATCATCATATGTCATTCATAATGGAATAGGAGAAACAATAAAGAAAAAGATGATAAAATAGAATACAATTTTATATTACTAGGAGTCGACACACGTGTAACTACCACGTGTTGACATGTACATAATAGCACCAACAAACATTTTCAATTTAAAAAAAAATATTATTTAAATGTTAGATTATATCACTACCCTTGACTAAATTATTTTTAAAAAAAAATATATTATTTTAAAAGAAGAAGTTAGAAGACCCTAGTACCCTTGATCCTAATGAATTTAAATTTATTGGATTCAAATCTGCATGTGTAATTCTACAATGTATAAAAAATAAAAATACCTAAATACCCTCTGCCTAAAACTATTAATTTTTTTAGTCATGATTTGTTTTTTTATTTTTTTTACTGTTTATTAAAATATTGAATAATAAAAAATACCCTTAAACAAATCAATAATATCTAGAGTGTTGTGTTAAAATATCAAATATCCTTGATTCAAAGGTGATAAAAGTCCCTATTTATCTCATAAAGTTATTTATTTTTTTGATTTTGACAATCTAATTAAATTTATCTATGTAAAAAAGTCATCTTTTTTTATATTTAAAGACTCTTCGATAATTAAATTAGTGTTAACTCAAGAAGAAATCAATTATAATTTTAAGAAAAAAAAATTAAGATATAAACAAGTTATATATTTACTGGCTAAGCTATTAAAAAACAGTCTCATGCAAATAAAAAATAAAAAAATTCTTAAAAAAAGTTTTAGCCAAGATCACTCCCATTATAATTACAGTGAGTAATAAAGAGCGTCTATGGCCAGGAGAATCACATTTGCTATCAGTGTACTTGTCTTTCTTTTCTCAACTATAGAAAACGAAATCTGTCACCGGAGCTGAACCCGGCACGGCGGGGGGGAGCCGGAGCACGAGGCTGCAGAAGGTGGAAGGCAATGCAGTGTTTTTTTCATGGAAATGGCAATCTGGCAGAGGAAGAGAAGAACATGTGAGGGGTGTCATGGCTACTAGCAATTTCTTATTCATCGTCTTAGCTGTCGTTTGAATTTTTCTCAGGGCTGCAAAAACCTAGGCAAATTCATTCATGGCAGGGCAGTGGCACACTTCTCAACGAGCTTCAATCCCCATCACGGTGGAACCACCACCACCACCCTCATCTGCATATTTTGCAGAGCCAGTTGACAGATGCTGACGAGAAACAAACATGAGCAGGGAGGAGGGCATTTATTCCTTCTCGAGTTCCAACCATGGAATATAAGGTGACACATGGTCGTATTTGTTTTTATTAAAATTCGTGTCCAGTTTATATCAATTAATTTTATAAAATTAACGATAATATAAATTCAATGATATAAATCTTTAATAATCATTGTTATTAATATAAAATATATAAATTAAATAATTTTATATTTGAATCATATAGTTATTAATATGATAATAACTAGAGGTTTATATAGTTTTTTTTATAACCGGAATGTCCGGGTCAACTTACGCGCACCACAACTAATCCACGAACTCACTGAACATCCTGCAAACTCAATGAGCATGTAAGGCACCGCGGGGGTGACAGGCGTGCATGGTGGGACTTGAACCCTGGTACAGAGGAAGGAAATAAATTTCTTCAACCGCTAGGCCAAGAACCCACTTGCGGGTTTATGTAGTTATTAACTTTAAGGCTCGCGGTAGTATTAATTGAGATACACGTAAACTGACTCAGATACTCTTTAATTAAGAAAACATATGGTTGAATAGAAAATTTGATTATTTTTTTTATGAAAAAGACATATTAGTGGACCAGTTTGTCTCGAATAAATCTATTTTCTTACACGATTTTAAAAGGTGAATCTTTTATATAGATACAATCATAATGTATTTTAAGAAATTTAATAGATTTATTAACCTGAGATTTTTTAAAAAATAATTATATATTCTTAACTACCCAAGTTCTATAAAAGTTAGAATAGATTTCATGAACTTTATTAGTAACTTGCATGTGCAAAAAATCTGAAAGCCCCTCGGCCAATGGTTTTCACTTTTCAGGCACTGACATTTGAAGGAGAATCAAATCAAAAAAAGAAAGGAGCAAATGACACAACAACTAGTTGAAGAACTCAGAGATGGCAAGTGGAGCCAAGTTTTATGCTTATGAGTGTTTTGTACTATGTTTTAAAAAATTTGGATTTTTTTATTTTATATTAAATTATTTTTTGGGTATTTTTAGATCATTTTCATGTGATGATTGTTAGGACTGGATTTCATAACATATAAAAATATTCATATCGAATTATCAAGAACGCATAAAAAATTAAATGGAAGTATACATGAGTTCATATACGAAAGTCACTCTCTAGAGTTATACAGATGACCTTCAAGATTGACACGTTCTCCTTTTGAGAACCGTTTGATTCTCTCTACCGTAATCTTATTTTCTCTCTGATGATAAGATGTCAAAATAAGAAAGAAACAGAACATGTAATCCGGGGATAATAACCATATATACAGGTAACATACTATTTCAACCCATCAATAAAATAATAATAACTCTTTAATCTCTACATATTAAAGATTTAAACCCTATTAGATACATAAAAAACTCAATTGTCTAAAAATACTTAGCATATCATTTTTAATTAAATTTATTTTATTTAACAATCTACAAACACAAAATTATTCTCATATAAGCTCAACATTGGATTAATGATCCACCACTAACATCAAAAATAATTTTTTAAATAAAAAATATTTTAAAATCAACCGCAAATGTACTACCAAACCGTCACTAAGACGCTGTTTGGGATGACGGTTGTATCGCCGTTTCCCCAAAATTTGAAATTTCTTTTTTCATTTTAAATGAATTTTTTTTAGGTGTTTTAAAATTATTTTAATGTGCTAATATCAAAAATAATTTTTAAAAAATAAAAAATTATTTTGATATATTTCTAAATAAAAAATACTTTCAAAAACAACCGCCACTGTTCTTCCAAATAAACTCTAAGTGTGTACTCATGCGACAGTGTTTTGGGCAGAGACATATGTTAGCTAGCTGAGCTACGAAAAGCAATGACAGGATTGGAATTTGAGTACACAAATCACACCCCAACAATCCATCGTGTAAGGGGAGCATCACCCAACGAACCATTATTTTCATCTTCAGTGTATTGGTTTGACCCTAGTGTTCATATTGCTGGTCTCCCACCACCTTAGGATCCATCCCGAAAAGGTTTGAGGTTCCCATCTGCAAAAGTACAGCCAGTGTTCTTCATGTTACTGTGGTGTTTCTGTGTTCAACCGTGCTAGTCCTAGCTAGCTCACCAACAGGTGGTAGATTCCTGATGAGTGGTGGCGAACAAGTTTGGGTCGGGTAGGGTTTCGGCTAGCTATTCAAGTTCTTAGATAAGATGATTTATTTATAAGATATTATAGCGATTACGAGTTTAAATCTCACTATCTTTATTTAATTTAAGCACAAGATAGTGTGTATTTATGTAAGTTTCAAGTCTAAGAACCTTTCACTTTAGAAAATGTGTTAAGGAATAATATAAATCATATTCTAGAGTCTCACCTCAAGTTTTTAGATGAGATGATTTATTGATAAGATACTGTAATCTTGTTGACGCAGCGATTACGAGTTCAAATCTCACTATCCTCATTTAATTTAGGCACCGAATAGTGTGGATATGTGGAAGTTTCAAGTCTAAAAGGTTATTATTAAGAAATCATCTCACCTAAAAGCTTAAGTTGTTAGGTGAGGCCCCATAATATGATTTATATTATTCTCTAACACACAACTTCAAGTAAGAGCTATTTGGGCTTGAAACTTGCACACAGGTCCATTCTACCTTGTGTTTGATTTTTATCAAATAGAATAAGGATGATGAAATTTGAACTCGTGACCGCTGGGTCATCAAGGTTCTGATACCATGTTAAGAAAACATCTCACCTAAAAACTCAAGCTGTTAGGTGAGACTCCATAATATGATTTATATTATTCTCTAACATTTTTCACTTTAGAAAATATGTTAAAGAATAATATAAATTATATTTTAAAATCTCATCTAATAATTTAATATTTTAGGTTAGATATATTATATGAAAAAATGGATTGGACAACACTTGGAGAGGGGGAGTGAACTTTTGGGTCCCATGCATGCATTTCCCAACATTTATTTCAAGTTCAAAAATGATTTTTACATGTGCCCAGAAAGCTAATCTCCTTAATGGAAAGAAAATTTGATGACATGGCAAGTTTGAGGATGACATTTGACGAGGCTAGGGTTCCTGAGAGCTCCCCAAAAAATTAAAGTCTTCCCGAGACTAAAGAATGGACCTGGAAATATAGGATGTTTGGCTTGGGCAGCGGGAATAACTGTAAAGCAAGTCCCTTTTACGAGTTTGGAGAAACCCTAGATGTTGTGGTGGAAGAAAAGAGCTTCAGAGCTCGTTTGGCACGGTGTTTCAACCACCGTGCCGTAGAATTTTTAATTTTTTTTAATTGAATATATTTTGGTGTTTTTTTACATTATTTTAATGTGCTGATATCAAAAATAATTTTTAAAAAATAAAAAAATATCATTTTGATGTGTTTCAGCACGAAAAAAGCATTTTGAAAAAGCTACTGCAACCGCCCTCCCAAACAGGCCCTCAGAAGGTTGTGTTATGCTTGACTGTTTGGGATTGTAGTTGTAGTTGTTTTTTAAAGTGATTTTCTTTTCAAAAATATCGAAAATAATATTTTTTTTTTATTTTTAAAAATTATTTTTAACATCAACGCATCAAAATGATATAAAAACACTAAAATATTATCTAAAAACACTAAATTCTTTTAAAAACGTATTTAAAACGCAATGACAAACACCTCGAAAAATATATAATTTTCTCATAAAGGAGAAAATAATCGTGAAAGAGATGATTGGTTTACTTTTGGAGTTCAAAGGATGTTCATGTTGTTCTGAACCCACATGTGTGCCCGTGAAAGGGTTTGATGGTTACCGTGCTTGTTTCTTCCGGTGAACCGCCGGTAGAAAAAAGTCTCGATGAAATGTTGGCCTCGTTTTGGGTTTTGAGAGCCATGTAGTATTGTTTATGGCCATATTTATAATCAATCTCAATGAGACTCCCGACAATATCTTATTTAATACATGTATATATGTGTTATATCAACATGTTTGAAAGATTTTACTTGTTTAAATATGTGTTTGGTAGTGACATATATGATATTTTTAATCATATATATATATATATATTTAACATTATTACATCACTATCCTCGTAGTCTTCCTCTTCCCACACTAAGAAACCAACATCATAAGATTCTTCAAGATATTGGTACAAGTGTTTGTTTGGAAGCGCGATTAAGGTTATTTTTTAAAGTGTTTTTTATTTAGAGATATATCAAATTTATATATTTTTTTTATTTTTTAAAAATTATTTTTGATATCAGCACTACAAAATAATCTAAAAACACTAAAAAAAAATTAAAAATTAAAAATTTTTCAATTTTTTATTTTTTTTCCAAACGCATTCTCAAACGCCCTTTTCAATGATATTTCACCAACATTATAAGATTATCTAAGATATTGGTCTTAATGTAGGTGTCCAGACTAGCGCGTATCTAGACTAATTCCAAGAGTCCTAAAATCAACGATTATATAACTTTTTAGTGCCCATCATATTAGTAATCACAATGTTTGAACTTGAAACTACAATGATAATAAACCTCCTATCACAAACTCTTGCAATTGAACCACCTACTAAATAGTTTGTCAGTAGTGTGTGTGTATATATATATATATATATATATATATATATATATATATATATATATATATATATATATTTTTTTTCTAAACGCATTGTTAAACACCCCTTTAATGTTATTTCACCAACATTATAAGATTCTTTAAGATATTGGTCTTAAGGTAGGTGTTCATACCAATTTATGTGTGTCTCGACTAATTTTACGAGTCTTAAAGTTAACGATCACGTAAACATCTAATGATCATCGAATTAGTAAACTTGAAATTATAATGATAATTAACTTTTTATTACAAGTTCTTACAATTGGATGAACTGCTAAATAGTTTGTCGGTAGTGTACATGAATCAACGAATTGCCGACCAGCAGAACCTCAATAGTGGGCTGGTACGTAGTTGCAGGTGATGAAGCCAAACTCATTGACAAACTTGGGAAGCCGACAATACATGCAGTAATTTATCTCTTTAATATATATATATATATACAACTTGAAATCTCAATTCATCATTATTGACTGCCCTTCAAATCAACCATCGGTGGAGCACGCGATGATGGTCAAGTCGGAAAAGTGGAGCTGCTACAGCATCATAGTTTAGTTTAGAAGCTGTTTGGCGTTTCAACCTGCCGTGCTGCAGTTTTTTGATAATTTTATTTTTATTTTAAATAAATATATTTTAGTGTTTTTAGATTATTTTGATATGTTGATATCAAAAATGATTTAAAAAAAATAAAAAAATATTATTTTGATATATTTTAGCATGAAAAACACTTTGAAAAGCTACCGCAACAGCTCTCCCAAACAGGCTCTTAAAATATTTATGAAACTCATGTTAATCTACTTCAAATTAAATTAATGAGAGTATATGGGGGTGTTTGGTAAGCATTGACAAAGTGTTTTTTTTAATCTAAATGATATATTTTGGGTATTTTTAAATGTGTTGATGCCATAAATATTTTTTTTTAATATTTTTTTATTTTGTTTTTTTACTCTAAATGATATATTCTGGGTATTTTTAAATGTGTTGATGCCATAAATATATATTTGAAAAATTATGTTTTTTATTTTTATTTTTTTAATCTAAATGATATATTTCAAGTATTTTTAAATGTCTTGATATTAAAAATAATTTTTAAAAGTCTATAATCTCGTTAAATATTGTGTTTCAAAAATATTTTAGAAAAAATAAAATCTTTTTAATATATTTTTGAACAAAATATTGATGTTTTTAGATCATTTTCATGTATTACTATTAAAAAATATATATTTTTTAAAATAAAAATATGATTTTAATATATTTTTTGAATACAAAACACTTTTACCAAGACCATCATCATCTATATATCAAACAGAAATTAAAATGTCCTTCATCAGAATAGAAAATCCTCGAACATGAAACCCAAGTTTATCTGCCCATGAAAAAATTGAAAAAGAAAAAATAAAAAAAGAAAAAAAAGAGGGAGGAAAATAGCTCTCCTTGGTGGACCAAGAACCCTAAAATAGAGTAAAGAAGAAATCTCTTTAATCAAGGGAGGTACTTGATTTGGTTGGCAGAAAGATTTTGTCAATAAGAAATCATATGCATGTGGGCCAGGGGAGTGTCCGGTGTTGAACGACAATCCACACAGGGATGGATGGTTGTGTTTACTGCTTCACCTGTTTTCACATGAGCTATCAATTTTCGCTGATTCTCACTCAATTTTATAAAATATATTTTTTAATTTTTATTTTAAATTAAATTTTATATTATTTTCATGTTTTGATGTCAAAAATAATTTTTAAAAAATATTATTTTAATATATTTTTAAATAAAAATCACTTTAAAAAAACAATCGTAACTAAACACTTTAACTAAAGTCATAATAGTAGTTTATAAGAAATGAAAAAAAATGTTTTTTTTCCTTGTTTTTATGGCATTTTCATTTATTTTTTTAAAAAAAACTAAATTCATTTTCTTTTTAGTTTTAATATGATGTGAAATGTTATTATAAATTTGTATTTGAGTTTTTACATCTTTTCTTTGATTATCATGTATCTTGTATAAAAATATGAAATATTAATAATAAATTGTTCATGAAAACTCAATTTAAATCTCTTTTTTTATTTATTCTTAAAACTTCTAGATGGATTTTTAACTTGGCTATATCATATTTATGATGTTTGTATATCTCAGTCACACTTGAAATATAATATGAAAAATACTATTTTGATATATTTTTTTCAAATTGTTTTAACGATCATTATTATTTATTTTTTTAACTGAAATAATAATTATTATTATTAGAATCCTTGCTTGTTTTAAATTAGAAAACTAAAAAACAAAACGAACTACTATAATCATCATCATTTATTAAAATAATAATATATATATTTTTTTGACGAATCAATTAAATTTTATCATTTTATTTTTGAATTTGATAAATATGATCTTCTCTTCTCCTCCCTCACGGTGGCTATGTAGTTGTTCCTGGGTCCTTTTCTCTTTCCTGCACCCAAACACGCACGCAGACAGGACAGAATACTTCTGTCTCCTCTCTCTCTCTATCCTGTGTCACGTGACCTCTCAATCATAAAGAAGGAAAAAGTAAAGAAAAGTTACCATCTTTTTACCAAGAAACCAGACAAAGACTCTCTCTCTCTCTCTGTAATGATATCTATCTATCAATCTTAGGTAGATAGATACACCCAGCTCTCTCCCTGTCTTACTTGCCCATGTCCGTTTAGAAAGAGAGAGAAGCAAATAGCAAAGGCATCTCTTTTGGCGTACCTGCTGTTGCTCTCAGCTCAGAGGAGGACACAGAGAAAGAGAAAGGGACTCTTATTTGAGATTATAGCTCGTTCTGTGTGTCTTTGGTTATAAATACTAAAGAAATGCAGCAGCACCTGATGCAGATGCAGCCCATGATGGCAGCCTATTATCCCAGTAACGTCACTACTGATCATATTCAACAGGTTCCTCTCCTCACCTCTCACCGTTTCTTTCCACCTGCTTCAGCATCTCCTTTTCCCCAGTTTCCAGTGCTTCAGCTTTTGTTTTCTTACTTCGTTTTTGGAGTTTCTTGTGTGTTCTTAAAGTCTACAACTGTTATTGACTATATATTCATCTAATGATTGTTTTTTCACTATCTCTTTGGTTAGTTTTCTTGTGTTTTCATGTTTCCTTATCATTGACAGCTCCTTTGTGCACTTTACTTGTAAGTTTTGATGTGTATTGGTTTACATGGTTTTTTTTTTTGGTTCATCTGTTTGTTTTTGCAAGTGGGTTTTTATTCCTTTGTTGTTTCTGTATGTCATATATATGCTTTAGCTTTTTTTCATCACTCGGGGCTCATCATTTCTGTCCAGTTCATATATATATTCTCCTTTTTGGGTGGTAACTCTCTCTATAAGAACTAAAGTTTGAGTCTTTAGACTATCTGGTATTTATCTAGTGGAGTTGGAGGATGGAGGTCAGCAGCTTATGCATGACATGTAAAGCATCATGTCGCCGATTTTTGTTACTGTTTCATGCTTGTTTTTTAAATAGTGTTCATAGTTTATTCTATGTTGGATATATAGTATTGATTGATCTTACTGTTACTTTAAAATCTAATCTCCTTCCTCCCTTAGTTCTTATTTGGATAGGCTAAAGATGCCTTTACCAGCGACCATATGGCAAAGAGTTGGTCCTTAGCTGCTCATTTAACCAAAGAATGGAGAGTGATAATAACACAAAGAGTTTTTGTAACAAAAGCATATTTTACCAATTTGTTTTACAGCTGGGAGTTCAAGCTGCATTAACTTTTAAAGGCAGAATGTCAGGAATCAATTTTCTTAGCTTTTCCTTTTTGATGTCGATGCTCATTGAGGCAAGATTTTGTTCTTGAAATGATGATTTACAATGAAAAGGTTTCTTGTTTGATAAAAATCAAGCACTAAAAGGAGATTCTAAAGAACAAGACTAACAATGGTAAAAGTAGTATTCTCCCCATTAAGATGCTCCATTGTATAGGGCCTGTTACAATTGATTGCAAGTAACCGGTTGTATAAACTATGAGTATGTATTGGAAGTTGGCCCCTTTTGGCTTTCCCATTTTTTTCACTTAAATAACCTTGTGATGGCCGCTGGCCTAAGTCCTGTAGCATCCTTATTCGTTTCATGAATTTCTGTAAATACCCTTTATCGTAGTAATGCTAAGCATTTCCCAGGGAAAAGCCAAACGTTAGGTATTGTGATGGGTTTTATTCAACATATTTGTTTCTGATAGTAGGATCAAGCCACATGAATCCTAGTTGCTGAATAGGATAATGGCCTGCACTAGTAGGGACCTTTCTTGAAATAAATTGTCATTTGTTTGGATATGATGGCATTATTGCTGTTGTGGTCCTGTTTTGAGACTGGTCTTTCTTTAGTGGTCCTCTCCTGATGTTTTTCAAAACATATGGAGACATTAACGTGATATGCTGTGTATATTTCTGTCATCAAGATCTATTTTGAGCATAGCAGGCCATTCTCCTTCTTTATGTTTTGAAACACAAGAAGGGTAATCAACTCTAGGTTTTTGTTTTGTATTTTTTGATGAATTAATGGCTTTTCGGCACTGGAGTGAATACTAAAGTACTAAGCTCGTAGAGGACCCCCAACAATTGGCTAGCAAAGGAACAAGGGAAATTTAACACAAGTATTGTTTTTTAGTCTATTTGTTGAAGTGATACCAAAAGCCCTAAGGGACAGCTACTTCAATCAACTACTGTACTTGTGGTTTCACATGATATTGACCCAGTCCATTATGTTTACCCCATGCCGACAAGGAATTTTCAGGTGTGGTAATTTCCATTACATTAAGGCCAGTAAAAGTCCGTTTGCTTAGGTAGAAGTGCTTGTAGTTGCATGATTTCGGTCTGGATTAGATTTTTTTTATGATTATACTTATCAGTTGATGCAATTAGCTCACTGATGTCTGTATTAGAAGTGAGAAATGCTTGGAAAACAATGTAGTAAGTTTTCCATGTTCCTTTGAAGGCAGTTAAAAAATGGCTGGTTGGACTAGCAATTGTGAACTTGTACTTTTTATGTGTATTTTGTCCAAATTTGAGTGGTGACACAATCCAAATCTCTTCAAGCATTGCTGTATTTCAGAAAAATCAACTAATTTCATTCATGATATTGGCTCATCTACTTGTAAAGTGGAAGATTAGAACTAGCAGTTGAGTTTAAAGGATTGAGCCAGTACTTAATTGGTTCTATTGTGCATTATTGAGACTTAACAAGCTTTCTTCTATTATTAACCCTGTTTCATACAGTGGCAAAATTTGAAGTGGATACTTGTGTATTTTATGCATATGATAACCTTATTCCTTATAGTCTAGCACATCTGTATTGTATGTTTCCCGATTCAAATTTCTGTTCCACTAGGGATTCGTCGAATATCTTACTTGCTTTATCTGTATTATGTTTTAATTTAATGCTCATAACCATTAATTATTACTCAAGTGATGCTTCATAAATTTGATGGGAAACAAGAATGGATGTTTCTCTTTTGGCATGATTATGGAGAGCTACTGTGAAGCTTGGTGATAAGATCAACTAAGCTTTCTATTATTTATTTTTGTACCTATTTTTTTGCTATTCATCGCTTTCTAATTATTGTTTAACTAATAGTCATCCATGCCTTCATTTTTTATTAATGCAGTATCTGGACGAAAACAAGTCATTGATTTTGAAGATTGTTGAGAGCCAGAATTCAGGGAAACTCAGTGAGTGTGCAGAGTAAGCTCTTGGCTCTCTCAATTAAACTTTTAATTGTCTTCTCTCTGGTAAGAGGAGACAACCCTACTGCTGCTTACAATCTGCAATTTATACATCAGTAACAGATAGCTAGATAGTCTTTGTTTGAAGGGAATATGGTAAAACGATGCATTGATCATGGATTATAATCATTGATTAACTGGTCCTTCAGATCTTCTCCAGTTGGCTGACGTGATGATCTTGAAATCTAGTTGGGAAAATGATACTGTCGATATGTCGACAATTTAGATCATGGAAGTCAGTCTAAACATCGCCTGCACTGCTCTAACATAACTCAGCTGTGGTTGGAAATTGTTTGTTTTCAAATTGCTTAACATCGAACAATTTTTTGTTGTAGGAACCAGGCAAGACTGCAACAAAATCTCATGTACTTGGCTGCAATTGCTGATTGTCAGCCCCAACCACCTACCATGCATGCCCAGGTAAAAGGGCTATTAAGAATGTAAACTATGTGAAAGTGCAGGCTTTAGAAAAGTATTTTAATGTGTTTCAGTTTGAATTTGATCTTTTATCTGTAAATTCCCTGCAGTTCCCTTCCGGCGGCATTATGCAGCCAGGAGCACATTACATGCAGCAGCACCAACAAGCTCAACAGATGACACCACAAGCCCTTATGGCCGCACGCTCTTCTATGATGCAGTATGCTCAACAGCCATTTTCAGCGCTTCAACAACAGCAGGCTTTACACAGCCAGCTCGGCATGAGCTCCGGTGGAAACACAGGACTTCATATGATGCAAAGTGAGGCTAGCACCGCAGGAGGCAGCGGAGCGCTTGGTGGTGGACGATTTCCTGATTTTGGCATGGATGCCTCCGGTAGAGGAATCGCGAGTGGGAGCAAGCAAGATATCCGGAGCGCAGGGTCAAGTGAAGGGCGAGGAGGAAGCTCTGGAGGCCAGGGTGGTGATGGAGGTGAAACCCTTTACTTGAAATCTGCTGATGATGGGAATTGAGAGGTTAGAAATGGTAAACCTACTGGTTTGTTAACAGCCAAACCTTAGGAAGGTTTTGTAGGGAAGTTGATCTAGAAATAGAAAAGCAGAGAGGACTTGCTGCCTGGAAAACTTGTATGTTGCAAAAACATGTTGAAGACTTGCCACAAACCTTTCTCTGGCTTGTTTTGAAGTCGCAAGAAACTTACGATGAATCTTGTGCTAGTGTTCCCTGTAAATTTCTAGGCTATGTTTTGGTGTGCTATAGTCCTGCTCCCTTGCTTTTTGCTTGTGTCTTCAAATATGGGTTTAGTTTCAATTATAAATTATAAATTATAATCAATATAAATCATATTTGTGGTCTTTATTTTAACAATTTAAAGTTTAAGTTTTTAGGTGAGATGATTTTATGATATGGTATTAGAATTTTGTTGATATAATCGTTATGAGTTTGAATCTCATTATTTTTATTCTATTTAATAAAAATCAAGCACAAGATAGTATGCGCTCGTACAAGTTTGAAAGCTCAAAGAGTTTTCACTTGAGAGAATGTGTTAGAGTATAATATAAATTATATTTTGAGATCTTATATAATAACTAACTTAAAGTTTTTTAAATGAAATAATTTATTGATAATATGATATTCTATTAACCATGTACTTGCTAGCCTTAGAAATTAAGAGTCATCACATGGACTTAACTAGTAACATTTGTCAGAATCATAATCTGAATCTTTGATAGCTCCAGCTTATATGAACACAAAGTTTTGATAGCTCCAGCTTATATGAACACAAAGTGACTGTTGTAGTTGTAAGGCCTGTTTGGGAGGGCGGTTGCGGTTGTTTTTGAAAGTGTTTTTTATTTTAAAATATATCAAAATGATAATTTTTTTTTAAAAATTATTTTTGATATCAGCACATCAAAATGATTTAAAAACATAAAAAAATTCATTTAAAATGAAAAAAAACAAATTTTGAGGAAACGACGGAAATAGGTACTTAATATGGAGATGATGAAAAGTGAAGTTTTGAAATCTGAAACTTTGGAGAACACAACTGTGATCAGTAAGTTTTATTGAATGTAATGCTTCACTTGAAAAATTGCAGTAGTGTGTTAAGCAATGAGATTCCAGAATATGATTTATATTATTCTCTAACACATCATCTCAAGTGAAAAAACTTTTGAGCTTGAAACTTGTACAAATTCATACTACTATATACTTGATTTTTATCAAATAAAATGAAGGTGGTGAGATTCGAACTCGAACAAAGTTCTGATACCGCATTAAAGAACTATCTCATCTAAAAACTTAAGCTGTTACATGAAATTTTTAGAATATAATTTATATTATTCTCTAAGATTCTATAATTAATTGAATGGAGTTGTGCCTTGTTTAATCCTTGGCATTTCCACTTTTGCTAAGCACCAAAGTTTGTTTTTATCCAAATATATTTTTTGGTTTAAAGTGTTTTTTTTTCTCTTATAGTTATTAAATTTAACTTGTCCGAAAGGTTACAAAGTGGCTCAACTTGAGTTTTATCTTGAATGATCTTGTGATCTAAATGCAGGTTTGTGACCCGATGATCTTTCAAATTTTAATATCCAAATCATCTTATAATTTGGAATTGGCATAGTTAATCCAATGACTTGTAGTTTACTTCGGAGACTTAATAATATAGTAATATAAAAAAATATAAAAATATTTCTCTTGAGTTTCAAATGGTTTTTTTATATTTATTTTTAGATTAATTTTATAAACTTTGATATTAAAAAAAATATATAAAAAAATATTTTACTATACTTTATAAATAAAAAATATTTTTAAAAATGATTATTATTACACCATGGTTATTATCATGCTCTTATATATGGATTCACATGCAATTGTTAAAGAACCATCCATCTTATCTAAAAACTTAAGCTGTTAGGTAAATTTCATAATATGATTTATATTATTCTCTAACATATTCCCTCAAGTGAAAGTTTCTGGACTGGAAATTTACATAGACCTATAATACTTTGTGTTTTTTTTATTTTTTATTATCAAATAGAATTAGAATAGCGAGATTCGAACTCATGACCATTGAATTAATAAAACTTTAATTCTATATTAAGAAACTATCTGAACTAAAAACTTAAACTATAAGTATGCAAGGAACAAAAAGGCACGAATCATACAAAAACACAAGGGGATAGAAGATCAACAGCCCTCTCAGAAACATCTTCCCCAAACGATGCCATCTTCTGTCTGTAAAAATGGAGATGTATAGTTGCAGAAAGCACCATCCACACTTCCCACGTCAACCTGTGGAGTTCCATATCGAGGAACTTGACTGGCCACTTCAATGGCATCAAAGGGATCTTCAACTTTGGAATCCTTGCCTGTTAATTCTTGAACGATTGCCATGAACTCAGTGGCACTGGTTGCTTTCACCATTGTTGGGCTTGAAATATACTTAATCTTGACTGGTTCTCTCTTGTTCTTGCTGGATTTTTGGCCCTTTTTTCGGCTGTTCTTGCTGATCAGGAAAACACTGTTCCCTGAAACTCGCTCATTTTCTTCGATTCTTGGCGGAAATATGGATCAAAAAGAGAGAAAAAGCAGCTGGTTTTGGTTCTGGTGTCTGCTGATGGTTTGATTTTATAGGGTTTCTGTGAGCAGGGATTAGGGCAAGAGGGTTGCTTCCGAGAAACAGAGGTCCAGGAAGAAGACGAACGGGAAAACCTGAGGATGACTGGACAGAATGAAAAGGAGTTTTAAGTAGGAGTGATTTTCTTCCCAAGTTTGCTGTGGCCACTAACTAGTTTTCTACAATGGCTGCCTGAATTCAGTACAGTCTAAACAATTAATTAATAAAAAAACACAATTATTGAAATACATTACTTATTTCGTTACAGATTTATTTTTAAAAATTAAATTAATAGTTTTCTAAAAATATTTTTAGATAATTTTTATATATTGGTATAAGAAAAATCATATATTTTCAATTGACAATACACTTTTAAAAATTTTGAGAATATTTTTTTAAAATTATTTTTAATATTGAATATACTGAGTTTAATCATCATAAATAAATCATCACATCAACAAATTTTCCATTCAAATTGAAATTCAACGTAATCAGATTCAACATAAATCAATGATTTTTTTTATTTTAAATTGAAAAAAATTTAGTATTTTTAAATTATTTTCATATCCTGATGTTAAAAATAATTTTGTCAAAAAATATTATTTGATGCATTTTTAAATAAAAAGTAACTAAAAATAACAATTTCAACCACACTTACAAACAGATATTCAAAAAACATTATTTGATGTATTTTTGAATAAAAAAATACTTTAAAAAACAACTTCAATCACACTATGAAACAGATATTCAAAAAATATTATTTGATGTATTTTTGAATAAAAAAAAAATTAAAAAACAACTTCGACCACACTTTCAAACGAATATAAACTATATCATAATTATGCTACTTGGAGAGTAAACTATTTATTGTCGATGATATATGGAAATCTAAGATTAATGTATTCATAATAAATAAATAAATAAATATAGTGGTGTTGAATTAAAGGTATCTTTAACAATTAATTACGTGTACTCTTTGTCATTTGGATTATAAATGTAACAACTGTCCTAAAACGACAACATTTTGTCGGTGGCTGTTCATGTCCAGAATTTTCAACAAGAAGAAAGATTGGTTATTGATTTGATATATCAAAGCATTCATTATGTTTAATGCTTTTTTACTTTTCTTAGTACAAATGTGTACCATTTCCCCATATATATATATATATATACAAATTTAATTTTTATTCTAAATTAATTATTTTTATTTTTATATCATTTTAATATGTTGATATTAAAAATATTTTTTTAAAAAATAATAAAACATCGATGCTTTACTGAATGAAAAATACTTTAAAAAACATCATCAACCACACTTTCAAACATATACATAGTCAAAAATCAATCTTTATATCTATGTCTGCATAGAGTTTGTGATTTTGTATATACAAAGAATTATATTAAATTATAGGTGTCACATCTAATAAAAAAGCATAGAACATTATATTATATTAGATAGGTGGGTCGTGTAATTGCATGAGCCGGGTCCATTTTTTTAATGCTATAAAAATGTTTGGATAGAGTTAGTGTATTTAATTAAAATATTAATTTAAACAAACATAATTAAAATTCAAGATAAATTAACTTTAAAGTATACAATATAAACACAAAGTTAAACAAATATAATCTCAAAATTAGAAACACAATCACAAGTTAATCAAAATAAAGAGAATTTTAAGACCAAAACAGTATCGAGACGTTCCGGTTGGAATTTGACCGTATTTCCGAACAAGCTAAAATTAAAACGGAGACGAAAACAACACCTTTTTGTCTCTGGTTTTTTAATGGCACGGAATGTTCCTACTAGAATAGAACAGTATTAACAACCTTGTTTCCTGTTTTGAGAGTATGTTTTTTGGTGCTTTCAAAATAGCAAAATATTAAAAATAAATAAAATATTGTGATTGAAAAAACCCCCACAACACAGTATACTAAACACTGAAGACTTCAGAAAATCATGGCAGTAGCTTTGGCTTAATTCTCCACGTGACAAAAATGGAAGCAGTCAAGGTCCCTGCAATCCCTATCATGATGTCGTATCAATTCTAGAAAAAGGTGATCAAATAATGGAGATGTATAGTTGCAGAAAACACCATCCACACTCTCCACGTCAAACCTTGGGGTTCCATGGCGTGGAACTTGACTGGCCACATCATAGGAATCAAAGGGATCTTCAACTTTGGAATCTTTGCCTGTTAGTTCTTGAACGATTGCCATGAACTCAGTGGCACTGGTTGCTTTCACCATTGTTGGGCTTGAAATGTACTTAATCTTGACTGGTTCTCTCTTGTTCTTGCTGGATTTTTTGCCCTTTTTTGGCTGTTCTTGCTGATCAGTAAAACAGTGTTCCCATAAACTCGCTCATTTTCTTCGATTCTTGGCTGAGATATGGATCAGAAAAGAGAGAAATAGCAGCTGGTTTTGGTTCTGGTGTCTGCTGATGCTCTGCTTTAATAGGGTCTTTGTGAGAAGGGATTAGGCTGAGAGGGTGCTTCCAAGAAACTACGGTTTAGGCAGAATTTTTTGTTTTTTGGGGGAAAAACGAGAGACGATTGGACAGAAAGAAAAAAAAGAAATATATTAAAATAATAACTTTTTTTAAATATTATTTTTCATCTAAAAAATATATTTTAATAATTGTAAATAAAACTATTAATTGTTTTTAAAGACATACTTTTCAAATACATTCCAAGGTAGGTTTTTATTTTGTGGCTGTTAATGTTCAGTACCTACAAGTACAAGAAAGTTGCGTGATTCAAGGCTTGTCTGAGATTGTGGTTACGGTTGTTTTTTAAACTGTTTTTCATTTAAAAAAGTATATTAAAATAATCTTTTTTTATTTTTTAAAAAATATTTTTGAATCAGTACATTAAAATAATTTAAAAACATAAAAAAATTATTTAAAATAAAATATAAATTCAAATTTTAAGGAAACAACGGTATAACCACCGTCCCAAACAGCCTCTTAGATGCAAGGATGGTCATTGATTTGATATCAAAGTATTGATTATGTTTAATGTGTTTTTTTTTATTTTTTAGTACCCTTTTTTTTTTTTTACCATTTCCCCCCCACATATAATTAATTTTAAAAAATCAAGCTTTTATCACCTCTGAGCAAAAGCAACATTGAATCAAAATGATCTTTCAAAAATATTTTTAATCTTATCTATAATAATAATAATAATAATAATAATAATAATAAAGGTTACTATCTACTTTAGGATGTAGCCCGCCAACTTATACTCTAATTTAATTAGTTAATTAATTAATATCAACATCAGGATCCAACCCTTTTGAATGAATTGCTTTAAATTACTTTTTTAACACTTGAAAAATTTAATTAAGTGATAAGCACTCCCAGATGCCAGATTTTCTAGGAGTGGTTTGATTAGCAGAGACGTGATCCCCATCAATATTGATCACTCAAAACTTTTATTTTTTTATTATTATCTATATATATATATATATATATATATAGATTAACTTATATGTACTTTAACTAATTCTATAAAATTTAAAATTAATGATCATATAAACCTCCAATAATCATTATATTAGTAATTATAGAACTTAAACCTGACAGGAAAACAAACACTTAGGGGATGTTTGAGAATATATTTAGAAAAATATTTTTGAAAAAAAAATATTTTTATTTTTTATTTAAATTTAATAATTTAATTTTTTTTAGATTATTTTCATGTGCTGATATTAAAAATAATTTTAAAAAAATAAAAAATATCATTTTAATATATTTTTAAATAAAAATTAGTTTTAAAAATAACTTTAATTATGCTGTAAAACAAACACTTAAGCTAATATGACCAGGGTTGTCAATACCATTTTATCTCGGCCGGAATGTTCCGTGCCATTAAAAAAACCGAGACAAAACGGCATCGTTTTTGTCTCGGTTTTAATTCCAGCCCGTTCCGGAAATAGCGGTCGAAACGTCTCGATACCGTTCCGGCCTTAAAATCCTCTCTTGATTAACTTGTGATTGTGTTTCTAATTTTTGATATTATGTTTGTTTGACTTTGTGTTTATATTGTATAATTTAAAGTTAATTTATCTTGAATTTTAATTATGCTTATTAAATTAATATTTTAATTTTTTCATATATATATATATATACATATAATTATATATAAATAATATAATCCCGAAACGACACGTCTAAATGCTCCGAAACCAAAATATTCTATATCAATATAAAAATCAAAACGACGACCAGAACAGTATCGACAATATTAAAGACCAGTTACCACCAACTATGTGATTCATATGGAAGAAGTCAATATCACTGCAATCCCTTTCATGATATATCTTTTCAGTTCTAGGAAAGGTGATCAGACGAAAATTATTTAGAGAAATAATTAATACTTTAATTTTTTTAGTTGACTAAGTAAAGGTAATGGAGCTTCCTAGAAACTATGACCATATAATTAATTAGCTTGCAACTTTCATCTAGGGAGCCACGCACATGCTTTTAGTGAACACACTCTTCTTTAAAGTTTAATTTTAAATGATTCTATTTTTATATATATATTTAAAAATTATATCCTATATTTCATTGTTTTAATTTTACTTTTTAAATTTAAAATAATTTTGACAAGATCATGTAATGATTTGTTTAATCAATTAGTACTTGTAAGGGTATGATTTTATTTTAAAAGTAATTAAATTTTTAAAAAATATTTTTTTCTATTTTCATAGTGATGAGTAATTTAGTATTATGTGTTCTAAGAGTATTTTTACGAGGGAAAGTTTGCAAGAGACTCGATATTAAAAAAACTTGATTTTTTTTTAAATAGCGTAATTAATAAAATTAATTAGAGAAACAGCACAGTAAAATAAAAAATAAATTAAAAGCATATCTTATTTAATTATGCTAGTTTTTATTAGAGTAAAGGAAAAAAAATAATCGCGTCAATCTCACCGTCGCACGAATTTTTGTCCGGCGGAGCGATCAGCGAAACAAATTTTGTTGCGGCAATCCGACGGTCACAATCTTTGAGATTGAAGTTTTGAAATCAATGAGCACATGGTGCGCGAGCATATTTGTCGTATTTTGGAAAGATTCCGATGACTTCGATCCAGTAGCTAGTAGCTGGATGGAATGAATGGCTGCAGGCTTCTGGAAAATTGATTTTGAATCGCAGTTTTCCACGGCTGGCCGGAGGGTGAGAGGAGACCTTTCAGCTCATGGATTTTACATCAGTGCTGTCACTGGCTTTGACCGGAGAATCGGTGGGCTGCATTTGCGGAGGTTGAATTTGACCGGAGATTTCCACACAAGAACAGTCTGATCCAATTTTAATGATTGCGACTGTGGAGCTACCGCCACAGATAAAAAGAAAATTTGTAGCGGTAGTTGCACCACTGTGAACTTCGCCGCCGTTTCAGAGTGCGGAATAAATGGATGTTAGTTATTTTTTATTACTGTTTTTAAACGTTTTGATGGTCAGAATATATTTTTTTAAATATATTTTTAAATAACATTAAAAATTAATCGTCAACAAATTCTCTCAAATTTGTGTTAGCAGCGAGACCGATGCGATTAGGTTTTTTTTTTTTTTTTTTTTTCTTCTTGCATTAAAGAAGAGTTACTATTTGTCCAATTTTGTCTTCAATTATGCTGTTTTTCCAATTAAGTTTTCAGGTGGTGCTAATTTGAAATTCTTTATTTGAAATTAATTTTTTTGGTGTTATTAAATTATTTTTATGTGTTGATGTTAAAATGATTTTTAAAAAATAATAAAAAATATCATTTTAATATATTTTTAAACAAAAAAAATATTTTTTAAAATAATCTCAATCACATTACCAAACAGTCACTACTACCGTGTTTTTCAGGTGAGAGAAAGCTTCAGCAGTTGATGGGTTTCGGGTGGTGGTGGTTCGGTGATGGCTGCGGTGGAGATTGATCGTGGCAGTGCATGCTTTGGTGGCGAAGATGAGAAATGATGGAGAGGGCTGGCTACTGGAGAAGGATTGTAGCTAGTTTTATAAGAATATTCTATATATTAAACCAATTGAAATGAAATCATATAGTATTTCAGAATTTCTTGTTCCTAAATTCGGTATCAATTATATTAATAATATTATATAAAATATAATTATTTTTTTTAACAAATATAGAAGAAAAAGTGCATTAACGAACAAATCTCAAGATTGATATTGTAAAATTATTTCATTATTTAAAAAAAATTATTTGGATGAAATGACAAAGGTGAAATGATTCATGCGTTTTTTTGCAGAAATTAGACGAAAAGGTCTAGAATTTAACCCAAGATAAAAACAATGTCGTTTTGTCTCGTTCTTTTTAACTGATAGGAAATATTTCAGCCTTACCGCCAAAACAAAACAAGATTGACATCCCTAATTAAAATGAAAACATATAATATTTCATAATTTCTTGCTCCTAAATTTCGGTATCAATTATATTAATAATAATATATAAAATATATAATTATTTTTTTTTAAAAATACAGAAGAAAAAGTGCATTAACGAACAAATCTCGGGATGCTGATCATGATTTTCTTTATCAACGCGATTATCAAATGATAATGTTTGAGATGATGGATGGATGGATTGAAATCCAACGGCCATGGAGAAGCGACGAAGCATAATCCAATGGGATGAGCGATAGCATATAGATGGAGGCATTTTAGAGAAGACTTGGTTAGTAGCCACGAAATGGCGCGAAACCAACGGAAACTAAACCGAACTCAAAGGTCCTCTTGAAGACTGCCACATCATCTCATAGTCATTCACTATCTTCAATCTACCAAAAACAGAAACTTTCTTCACTCTCCGTTCTGTTTCTTCCTCTTCTGAACAAAGATTTGAACCAAAATTTTCAATTTCTTTTTGGTCCAAATTCGTTAAAAATCCTTTCTTTTATAATTTCCCACCATATTTGGAACTGGGGTGTGGGAAAAAGAGAGAAAGAATTGAACTTGATTCAGTTTTCGTGAAATTGATGAGGTCGATTCATGTTTGTACCTAAAACGGGTCTTCAATGCATGGAGGAGCCAATATAGTCATTATTCTGATCTGTATATATAGATTTGGTAAGATCAGCAGGGTGAAGGTAGAATCTTGAGCCAAGAATGGTTGGATCTTTACATTTTATGAAGATGGAGCTTGCTTAGTCCAACCTTGAATTTAAGTTTCTTCAAAATGGTAAGTGGATTGATTTCTTTTTGTTACTGAATTTGTTGTTTTTTCTCGTGACATGTCTTTGTGTGAATCCTTCTTATGATCAAGGAAGAGCAAATGATCATATGATCTCATAGTATATGTCGACTTGATCTGGCAACAACGTGGCTGCATTGAAGCAGCTTTGACGGGGCTGGAAAAATCATTTATCTTTGATTTTTAATGTGGGAATTACAAATGGTTTAAGCTTGGATAATAGGAACTAGCTAGAGTGGAACTCTTTCATGAAGAACAGAAGAAGAACGCTAGGAGAGAGCAGTATGCTGTCGAGGTGTTAGAAAAGCTGAAAATTCACCACAACTTCGTTTTCTTCTTCTTCTTCTTCTTCTTTGATCCCTTACAAGTTTCAGATACGCATTGCATCAATGGAAAGTGAAACGTTATGTGCACTTCTTAGGTGTGCGATTGACAAGAAACATATGCCATTGACATTTTTGAAACCTTGGAGACAGAGAAGGAGAAGAAGATATTATAATTTTACTTGGAAAACTCACAACAGACTTGTTCTTTTATCTGTTGAAAGTCTCCGGTCCAGTTCTATGAAGCATGGCTTAGCTACGGCGTCGAATATCCTAACATGCCTTGTTCTATGGTGATTAGGGGGCTTTAAGACTTGTGCTTTTAAAATTTTTGATTTTTTTTTAAAAGTTTTAAATTACCTTTTTTCACTGTTTTTTAATGTATTTTTAAATGATTGGCATTGTGATGCAGAGGGTTTTTCACAAAAAAATTAGATTGAAAATATATATATATATACATATACACATCAAAACCATCATTTCATGTAAATTCATTTGATATTTTGAATGTAATGTTTTTTTCATTGCATGTAGTTAAGGGTGTGAAACCAGATATTCACATTACATTCTAGCCAAATATTCACATCTTGCACCTTATATGTTTATGCTTTGAATACTCAGGGGAGTAAGGAGAATATAATTGTAGGTTCTCATGTTTGGGTTGAAGACCATGACTTGGCTTGGCTTGATGGGAAGGTATCAAAGATTACTGAACAGGATGCCGAGATCCAGGCTTCAAATGGGAAGAAGGTGCATCAAATACCTTGAGCTGTTTCTTTTTTACTTCACTTTCTTTCTGTAGTAATGATTTTACTTAGATTTTGACGTGGTTGATGGTTCTGAAGTAATGATTTTACTTGAGATTTTGATGTGGTTGATGGTTCTGAAGTAATGATTTTACTTAGATTTTGATGCTTTGTTGCTCTGAAATCATATCAGGGTTTCGTTCAAGGGACTAGTTCTAACAGTTCATGTGGTTGATGGTTCTGAAGTAATGATTTTACTTAGATTTTGATGCTTTGCTGCTCTGAAACTCAGAAAAATTCTTGTTTCTAGCATCTTCTGTGATACTAAACTGGTCGAGCATGTCTCCATTGCAAAAACAAGTGATTAAAACTAATCTTGCAGTGATATTTATGATTTAGTCCTAACATTCTTCATATCCCATTTTTATATTTGAGTTTTTCTAGCTTCCTGAACTTGTCTTTCCTGTTTTGCTAACGAAGGTCACGGCAAAATTATCGAAAATATATCCGAAAGATACCGAAGCTCCTGCTGGTGGAGTTGATGACATGACAAAGCTTTCTTACCTGCACGAGCCTGGAGTTCTGGAGAATCTGAAAGCAAGATATGAACTGAATGAAATCTATGTAAATTTTCCTCTCCCTTAGTCCCTTCATGTTAATAATACTTCCAACATTGCTCTAAATTAATGTGTTTGTATATATATATATATATATGATTTCTGATTCAATGATCTATGTAACAATATGAACCTCTGCATTTCGAATTCAGACGTATACTGGAAATATTCTTATTGCCATCAATCCATTTCAAAGGCTGCCCCATATCTATGATGGTCACATGATGCAGCAATACAAAGGAGCACCATTTGGAGAGTTAAGCCCTCATGTTTTCGCGGTTGCTGATGTTTCATACAGGTAATTCCTATTCCCATTTGTATTTCCATATCATTTTGTTTGTAAATGGGAACATGATCAATGAAATGCTCTATTGAATTCAGGGCAATGATCAATGAAGGGAAAAGCAATTCCATTTTGGTCAGTGGTGAAAGTGGTGCAGGTAAAACCGAGACCACCAAAATGCTTATGAGGTACCTTGCATTTTTAGGCGGTCGAGTTGTCACTGAAGGAAGAACAGTTGAACAACAAGTTCTTGAAGTATGTTTGAACATTCATCTTTCTTTCTAATCTTTAGAGCTTCACCGTTTCATTTTATCTTCTTCTAGGGTATTCCTTTCATTTCACACAGGCATCTGATTGAACTTTTCTATTATCTGATCTGGTTGCAGTCAAATCCAGTCCTTGAAGCATTCGGGAATGCTAAAACTGTTAGAAATAACAATTCCAGGTGAGATTATTCACTTTGACATGGACTAAATATCAGCTAAAATGGCTGCATGCAGCTTTAGCATCAAGTCTTCCACAACCATGCAGGGCTAATTTTACTGACAATGTCATCGAGAAGTTTCAAAACTATATTCATTGGTGTTTTTGCATTGATGTGTTCCTAAAATTAATACTGGTGCAGCCGTTTTGGTAAATTTGTTGAGATCCAGTTTGACAAGCATGGAAGAATTTCTGGAGCTGCCATCAGAACTTACCTTCTAGAGAGATCTCGTGTTTGCCAAGTTTCCAATCCTGAGCGCAACTACCATTGTTTTTACCTTCTCTGTGCCGCACCACAGGAGGTAACTTTCTGGTGAACTGAGTGCTCCCATCTGTGATCTTATAGTTTGTAGCTCGTGTTCATCAAGCTTATTGTTAACAGGAAGTAGAGAGGTATAAGTTGGGCAACCCAAAATCATTCCACTATCTGAACCAGTCAAGTTGTTTTGAACTGGCTGGTGTAAGTGATGCTCATGACTATCTTGCCACAAGAAGAGCTATGGATATTGTTGGAATAAGTGCGAAGGAGCAGGTATAGCTTTTGAAGAAATGTGCTTTTGACTGCTGCCAGTCAGTCCGGCGTCTTACTCTCTTTCCCTCTCTCCCAGGAAGCAATTTTCAGAGTTGTTGCCGCAGTTCTTCATATTGGAAATATTGATTTTACTAAGGGAAAGGAAGCTGATTCATCGGTACCTAAAGATGATCAAGCTAAATTCCATCTCAAAACAACTGCGGAGCTACTGATGTAGAACATCTAGTTTTCATACTTCAGCTTAGATGGTATCTGATTTGTTTCCTTCCATGTTTGATGTGATTGCCACTTCTTTTTTTTGTTCATTTCAGGTGTGATCCTGCTGGCTTGGAAGATGCATTATGTAAGCGTGTGATGATCACTCCCGAGGAGGTTATCAAACGAAGTCTTGATCCTCAGAGTGCAGTGATTAGCAGGGATGGTTTAGCTAAGACGATTTATTCTCGGTTATTTGATTGGTAAGACATTACTGTCTTCAAATGATGTTAAGGAGTCTTATGGTGTTAACTTTGTCGGGTCATCTGCAGGCTAGTGGATAAGATTAATAACTCCATTGGACAAGATCCCAACTCAAAATCTCTGATCGGAGTCCTTGACATCTATGGTTTTGAAAGCTTTAAGACAAACAGGTAAGAACCAGTGAAAACTAGATGCATATAATTGAATGAATGGTATTATATATATATATATATATATATATTGCATGAACTACTCGGGCATTTCTCGTAACAATTGTACAATCCTTTCCTTTGCAGCTTTGAGCAGTTCTGTATTAATTACACAAACGAGAAGTTGCAGCAGCATTTCAACCAGGTAATCCTGCACACCATGTTGACCATTTAGCTAGAGTCATTGTCAACTATTTAACTAAAGAAGGTTTGGTAATGACTCTCAGCATGTCTTCAAAATGGAACAAGAGGAATACACAAAAGAGCAGATTGATTGGAGCTACATTGAGTTTGTCGATAATCAAGATGTCTTGGATCTTATAGAAAAGGTTTTTCCCCTGCGATTCACATTGTTTTCCTTTCTACTATACCTGGATCGATTGATAAATGATCATGGGGGCATGTACGTGCAAGTTTTTAGCACTCTTCAACTAGTTTTTTAAACTTTTTTTTTGTCATATTTTACACTCCATTTCTCCTATCATTTACTATTTTTTTTTCTTGGGATGTTGCAGAAACCTGGTGGAATAGTAGCTCTTCTTGATGAAGCTTGGTATGTTAGTTTAAGTCATGCTTTCCAGGATAATTTGCATCAAAATGCAAAGAATTCTGGCTGAAATTTCCACTTAAAGTAACTTAGAATTCTTATCAGCTGAATGTTGTTTTTTTAAACTTCTTGTTGAAGATCAAATTGGTTTCTCAAATCTTGTTAACGGCTTCTTTTCAGCATGTTTCCAAAGTCAACACATGAAACATTTTCAAACAAGCTTTATCAGACATTTAAAGTTCACAAGCGCTTCATCAAGCCAAAATTATCTCGCACGGATTTCACCATTGCTCATTATGCTGGAGAGGTGAGCCCTGTTAATAAAACATTAGTTGTATATACTAGCATGATTTGAACTAAATTAAGATTATTTTTCTTACATTTTCAGGTCCAGTATCAATCTGACCACTTTTTGGACAAAAACAAAGACTATGTAGTTCCCTGAACATCAAGATTTGCTGGGTGTTTCCAAATGTCCTTTTGTAGCAGGTCTTTTCCCTCCACTTCCAGTAGAGACAAGCAAATCTTCAAAGTTCTCTTCGATCGGTTCTCGTTTTAAGGTAGTTTCTCCTATGTTATCTAGATGACAAAGGCAAAGGCAGTTGTTTTTTTCTTACATAAACACCAGTTGATCTGATAGTTTATACGTGTCTCCTATGTTTTTTTGTCAGAAAGTATTGTATGCTTTCATGTAGTTCAGGATTTGAGAACTGACATTCTGTGTTCAAAATGATGCAGCTACAACTTCAGCAACTAATGGAAACATTAAATTCTACTGAACCTCATTACATAAGATGTGTTAAGCCAAACAATCAGCTAAAACCTGCAATATTTGAGAATGTCAACATCATGCAGCAATTGCGTTGTGGTGTAAGTACTAGCTAGCTAACATTTCTTCATAGTATAGCTTGTTTTCTCAAAATGTTTCTGTTTCTCTAAGTCTTTTGCAAAAGAGGAAAGCATCCGATTCCCATTGCAATCCCAACTTTTATTTAGTTTCGGGTGGTTTTAACTCAAATTCTGGCTTCTTTTCTTTATTAATTTATTACTAATGGTTGTTCATGTAGGGTGTTTTAGAAGCAATCCGAATTAGTATGGCTGGATATCCTACTCGTCGCCCTTTCTTTGAATTCGTAAATCGATTTGGACTTCTTTGCCCAGAGGCTTTGGCAGGAAGGTAAGTGATCTGTTCTAGGATAAAATGCTGCTTAAGTAGAAGATATTTCTGACTTATTTCATTGTAAGGTTATGGCCACTTCTAAAGTAATTTCTTGAATTTTCTGATTACACTTGAAAAAGATGTGGATTTATTATATATAGAATTTATTGTGAGCAGCTATGACGAAAAGGTTGCTTGCAAAAAGATTCTGGAAAAGAAGGGGCTTCAAGGGTTCCAGGTAATCCTGAAGTTTCTTTCCTTTTGCTGGTAATAGCAGATAATGTAGGTGATCATTATGAGAGTGTTTTTCTGATGTGAAACCAGCACGAATTACACATGATTCACAGTTAGTGTCTATGTTACGAAATTAATGAAAATCATTCATCCAGTCCCATATATGTCTCAAACTAATTGAATCCCTTGGCCAGAACTGTTTATTCAATTTTCCCTGGTTTGGCCTGCAGATAGGTAAAACAAAGGTATTCTTGAGAGCTGGTCAGATGGCTGAACTGGATGCAAGAAGAGCTGAGGTGCTCAACAATGCAGCAAAAACCATCCAGGGGCGTGTACAGACGCATTACGCTCGTAAAAGGTTTATTGCGTTGCGGAAGGCCACCGTGTCGGTGCAATCACTATGGAGAGGTGATTTATTAGAAAACATTAATAGCCTAACCTGGTTTAGAAATGCATTTGTTTGTCTTAGATATTAATTCCATTTTTTCGCGTTCTTCTGCATGTTAGAGAACAATATAAATCGTTTTGCCTTGACTAATTTTACCTGAATTTGTAGGAAGACTGGCTTGCAAAATTTTTGATGGAATGAGGAGGGAGGCAGCTGCTATAAAAATCCAGAAGCATACACGGAGATATGCAGCAAGAACAGCCTACAAGAAACTTCATGTATCTGCGCTTGTTGTGCAAACAGGTTTGAGGGCTATGGTTGCTTGCAAGGAGTTCAGATTTAGAAAACAAACTAAAGCTGCAACCATTATTCAGGTTATCTCCTTGACAATAAATTTCTGGTTCATTAATTCTCCACTTTCTGGTGTTCCAACGGTCAAATATATCACTCTTTACCTGGATGAGCAATGCAGGCCCGGTGGAGATGTCATAAAGCTGTTTCCTACTTTAAGAGGCTAAAGAGAAGTGCAGTTGTCACACAAACAGGATGGAGGAGTAGAGTTGCTAGAAGAGAGCTAAGGTTGCTCAAAATGGTCAGTATTGGTCAATCTTTTATTTACATGGCTTTAAAAAGTTTTCATTTTCATGTTTGTAACCTATTGATCTAAGGGAATACCATACTTTAACGAATATAATTTCACAAACACTTGTATCAACTGTACTTCATCAGATAATCTTAGCATATTGGTTAACAAATGATTACCAGTTGAATGAAATTAAACCGAGTTCTTCAAGATCTAGAGATGGTAGTACTAATGAACAGCCAATAGTTTCAGCACAAAGCATATGATTATTGATATACGTCTCCAATTTTTCGCAGGCTGCAAGAGACACGGGCGCTCTAAGAGAAGCCAAGGACAAGCTTGAAAAACATGTAGAGGAACTTACATGGCGTTTACAGCTCGAAAAACGTTTAAGGGTAACATGTTCTGCAGAATGATGTTTTCCAAAGAGAATGTTCTTAGTTATGTGTAAATTTACAACATAATACACAACATCCAGCAGGGATAGTACGATCTTGAATCTAAATGGAAAGTTAATTTGACTTCAACATCCTTCAATTATTATATGATGATTTATGATGAGAAGAAATTGTTGCTTTTAGCTGTGAATTTTGATGATCATCTGCTCATGCCATGGCTTGAAATCATTGATGCAGACCGATTTGGAAGAAGCAAAGGTGCAAGAGGCAGTGAAATTCCAGAATTCATTGGAAGAAATGAAGATTAAAATAGAAGAAGCCAATGCTTTGATAGTCAAGGAGAGGGAGGCTGCAAAGAATGCTATTAATGAGGCACCTCCTGTAATTAAAGAAACTCAAGTACTTGTTGAAGATACTAAGAAAATTGATTCTCTAACAGAAGAAGTAGAAAACCTAAAGGTAAGAATAATTACCATTTTTCTTGCTGAATCAAGTAGTAATTTCTTTTTTCAAATGAAGAAACATGTTCGGAAAATAATGCATCAGTTAGCGAAATCCCTTTCCACAATTTGGATTTAGTAGAATCAATGCATGCATGTTTATCATTCATCTAGTACTAAAAACACTTATGAGTTTGCACAGGTTTTGGTTTATCGTGTAAACTAGCTGCAAAATTTATTATTTCATTTAGTCAATCTTGTCATCACTGGTCTCATTCACTGCAGGCCACGTTAGATTCTGAGAAACAAAGAGCAGATGATACTCAAAAGAAATACAGTGAAGTACAAGAGATGAGTGAAGAAAGACGGATGAAATTGGAAGAGACAGAGAAAAAGGTTCAGCAACTTCAGGAATCCATGCAAAGGTCATCAAAAATAGTTTCTCACTGTCTTTATTTTGATATTGTAGAGACCACTTGTATGCAGAAAATTATAATTCTCGTGGACAGCAGACCTTTTGAGGTTCTAATTAGTATCTTTACCATGGAAAATATTAATTTTGACTTAATTTTTGCTATCAGGCTAGAAGAGAAACTCAACAATTTAGAGTCAGAGAATAAAGTTCTACGGCAACAGGCTCTGTCCATGGCACCCAACAAGTTCCTCTCAGGACGCTCCAAATCAATCATGCAGGTACTTTCTTACAGTGTCGTATATTAGATTTTGAATTTTCTTTTGCAGAACGAGTTGCTTGTTAGATCTTTTTTCATTTTCTGATATCTGGCAGAGGGTTGAAAGTCATATTCCAGTTGATGCTGCAAGAACAAGTTTGGTATGCATTGATCACATAATAATAATCCATTTTCAATATTTGAGTTCCTGTAATCTTCTTTCTTGACCCTTTTTTTTCTGTTTCTTTTCACCTGATCAAATGGATTAGGATCTGCAGAGCCCTTCAGTGAACCACAGGGAGCACTCTGAAGTAGATGATAAACCACAGAAATCATTGAACGAGAAACAGCAGGAGAACCAGGAGTTGCTCATTCGTTGTGTCGCACAACACCTAGGATTTGCAGGGAATAGACCTATAGCTGCTTGTATCATATACAAGTGCCTTTTGCAATGGAGATCATTTGAAGTTGAGCGAACCAGCGTGTTTGATCGGATCATCCAGACCATAGGCCATGCTATTGAGGTTTGAAATGACAAAATATGAGGCATTAATGGTTTATTTATCACCATTCTTTTCCACCACATGTAACCCTTTTTCACAAAGTTATTTTAATTTGATCATCAGACCCAGGATAACAATGATGTCTTGGCCTATTGGTTATCCAATGCCTCAACACTTCTCTTACTGCTTCAACGTACATTGAAAGCAAGCGGCGCAGCCGGAATGGCTCCGCAGCGTCGACGATCATCGTCAGCTACTTTGTTTGGAAGAATGACACAGGTATGCACAATTCTGATTGAGATCACCAAGAAAAATTTATTTTTTTCTATACTAAATTCAGGTGTCTATGTTATGTTCCTTTAGAGTTTCCGTGGAGCTCCACAAGGAGTCAATCTATCCTTTGTCAGTAATGGTGGAGTGGACTCTTTGCGGCAAGTTGAAGCCAAGTACCCAGCTCTGCTTTTCAAGCAGCAGCTTACAGCATATGTAGAGAAAATTTATGGAATGATTCGGGATAATCTGAAGAAGGAAATATCTCCTTTGCTTGGATTATGCATCCAGGTATATTTTCTATGCAATTATGCTTCCATGAACATGTTTAAATAATTTTTTTTGTAAATTACTTAGATAGTATTTGCTTGAACACAATTTACATAGGCACCAAGAACATCCAGAGCAAGCTTAGTGAAGGGGGCACGCTCAGTAGCCAACACTGCAGCCCAGCAAGCCCTGATTGCTCACTGGCAAGGCATTGTGAAGAGCCTCGGAAACTTCTTAAACACTTTGAAATCTAATCATGTAAGAGACCTCCCTTTTCTGTGTTTGTTATCGAAGTTTCCCTACTTTCTGCATTGCTGTCAATAGTCTTCTCAACCTATTTGTGAAGGTAGAAATGACAGGAAGATGATCTCTGAGGGAACAATGGAAGATAGATAATAGATTTTCAGAACTTCTTAACATCATGCGAAATGTAAATTAGTTTTCCTATGATTCTTTTTCTAGGTACCCCCATTTTTAGTTCGTAAGGTGTTCACGCAGATATTTTCCTTCATCAATGTTCAACTATTCAACAGGTATTCAGTCTAAACTTCCATTTTCATCTGTCTTCTACTGTGGCCATAGTTTTTTTATTCATTTATGACCCTTTTCTTGGCAGCCTTTTATTAAGAAGAGAATGCTGTTCTTTTAGCAATGGTGAATATGTTAAAGCTGGGTTGGCCGAATTGGAACACTGGTGTTACAATGCAACAGATGAGGTATCTGGGATTCATTTCCTCACACTTTGTGATCATAAACTATACGACACACTAACAAAACGAAAATATATAAATTCAGTATGCAGGTTCAGCCTGGGATGAGCTCAAGCATATTAGACAAGCAATCGGGTTTCTGGTATCTTTTCGTTCTCTATTAATTTACCAGTTCTTCCACCAGATCATGATTTACATGTTAAGATCCTTTTCTGATGCAGGTTATTCATCAAAAGCCAAAGAAAAGTTTGGATGAAATAAGCCACGACCTGTGCCCGGTGAGTGATGAATTATCATCTAAGAGTGCCTAGATATACTATATTTTTATGTTGTCATCTTCACTATATGTCATAACCAAATTAATTTCTATGTACAGGTTCTAAGTATCCAGCAGCTCTACCGGATCAGTACCATGTACTGGGATGACAAGTATGGCACTCATAGTGTGTCCATAGATGTAAGTTCTTGCCGATGCCATTACTACACTAGGTTAGAGTCATCTCTATCACATTAGAACTGTTCGAGAATAATATAAATCATATTCTGGGACTTCACTTAACAGCTTAAGCTCTTTAAGTGAGCTGGTTCCTTGACATGGTATCAGAGCTTTGTTGACCCAGCGGTCACGAGTTCGAATCTCACTCACCACCCTCATTCTATTTGATAAAAATCAAGCACAAGGTATTGTGAGCCTGTATGCAAGTTTCAAGTCCAAAGGGTTTTCACTTGAGGGTGTGTGTTAGAGAATAATATAAATTGTATCTTGGGAGTCTCACCTAATAGCTTAAGCTTTTAAATAAGATGGTTTCTTTTGACAAGAACATTAGTAACCATTACAGTATTACGTTTCAGGAAAAACTGATGCAGCTGAGTTTTCCCATGTGTAGGTTATATCGAATATGAGGGTGTTGATGACAGAAGATTCAAATAATGCAGTTAGTAGTTCTTTCCTGCTGGATGATGATTCAAGGTCAGCAAACAATATTAGCTACTCCTTTACCTTCTACATCATTGTACCTTTTTTTTTTCTATTATGAATGTCAACTTGTGATGCACATTTTCTGATACCCAACTAAAAGTTTTAGCTGGAAACTTTCATCAAAAAACCAGTGGGTTCCACTTGCATTGAAATTAGCTAAAAAATCTTGTTGATGGACAGAAGCTTATGAATGTTTCTCTAACAAAAAAAGTGGCATCTCCTCAACCAACCTTGCCCTTAACCTGACCTTGAGGCTGTCACTGACCTATTACAAACTTCTTTCATGTTTGCAGCATTCCATTTTCAGTTGATGACTTATCAAAGTCCATGGAACAAATTGACATTGCTGACATTGAACCGCCACCTCTGATTCGCGAGAACTCGGGCTTTAGTTTCTTGCTGCCGCGCGTTGATTAAACATTCATCACACTGCAGAAATGGATAGATTTCTATTCATTGGATTCTCACTACTGAAAGATGTAAATTCAACCCTCAAGCTCCTCTACTGTAGATGTTTCTCCTGAGAGGTTATTCATTCTGAGAGATTTTGCAGTACACTAGACAATTCCTTTGAAATTCTTTTCTTTAGGTAGTCCATTGCAACAAAAAGGGGATGCCATAGCTCCCATGTCAATGTAGTGACATTTCTCTATTTTGTTGTACAACTAGTTGATATTTTTGAAGAGAGAAAAAAATAATGTTTGTGAAAGAAGATTAGGATTTGAAGAATTTGCCTCAAGTTTTCTTATATCTTCTGTGAAATAATGTTTGTTGTGACTTTTGAAATAGCTTTTCATATCTTATAACTTTTACAACATCATCATCACTATCATCAATATAGCAAATAATTGCAATTTAAATTTAAATTTTATATAAACTAAGCTAAAATAATTTGCTTTTAATTTATAAATTCTTGTTTTTTATTTATTTTGTATGGAAAATCTCAACTCTCAACTATTTTAGCTAAACATTTTTTTAAACCTATTTTTTTAAAATGGCAACTTATTTTTTTTAAGCCAAACTCAAACCCGCACCGCATCATTCTGTACTCACTTTTTGAAGCCAGAAGAACTACTGAGTCTGCATCATTCAAAACAATCAGAAAATATAATAATCTTTGTGAGATTAATGATGATATTCTTGTAATATTATACATATTCATAATTTTATTCAGAAAAATCATTTTATTATTTCTTTTTTAAATTAAATTGCACAATTTAAAATAATTTTATTTTTGGATTTGAACTATTTTTTTTTAAAATTAATATATTTAATTATATATATACATAAACAGTACAACCTCGAAACGACACGTTGAAATACTCCGAAACTAAAACATTTCATTGTAATTCAAAAAACAAAACATCAATCAAAACAAACAAAACGGAATTAACAACCTTGCTACATACAGCTGCTAAATAGACAAAACTGTATCTAGGCATTACATACACCATATTTTACAAACTAGTTTGTCGAAGAAGTACCTAATCATGCAATGCTCTTTCCACGGAGGCACAAGGAAGAATGAGGCCAATCTGGCCGAAAGTAAGGTGCCACTCTGCTGAAATCCCATGAAATGGAAGAGCCACGACCATTATAAAGAACAACCTCAACCTTTTGGTTCACGAGGTGCACGATAAATATGTCTGGACCAGATCTGATGCAGACTGACTTGGAGTTTCGGTGAAGAAACGACAATATCTGAGTTTCTTTATCACGTGTGCAAAATTTTGTCATGGATGTGGGATTCTTCTTCCACATTGTTTTGAAGTTCAATCTATACCTCAAGTTTCCAGCCTTTGTTTGGATATCCACCATCTGAGGGAGAAGTTGCATGGCCAGCTTCTTCCTTTTCAAGAACCCATATCTCTAACCCTGCCTTACAGCTCCAGCCATACTGCAACCGCCCGTCGAAATGACTCCCCCAAAACACGCTCCTCGAAATCAATTGAGCCCTGGAAGTTTAATCGACGATAAGTGCCGCTCGCCGCTCTGAGGATCATAGACTGCTAAATTTCTCTGTGCTGCATACCAGTGAACAACACCTTTCACAACTGTGGCCACTGACCAAGAACATAGTGACAAAGTTGGAGCACAGCTCAATGTGGAAAAATTCCATGTACTAGTCTTGGAGTTGAAAGTCTCAATGGGGACAGTTTTCATTTCTTCATTAGCACTGAAATCGCATTTTGCGCGAATGAACTTGTAGCGCATATCGACACTAGGATGGTCCTCGGCAAGGAATGCCATGCACAAGTCTTCAAAGTATACTCGAGGCTTAGGGAATTTTGTAGTGCTGTTTGGTGATGGGATTCCAAACAAAATATCTCTTCGGGTGGCGACCGCAAAGAAGAAGGCCATTGGAGGAGTCAATGAAGTAGCCAAACTGGTTGAGGATCTTAGAAAACTTCAAGTCATCACCCTCTTTACAAGTTGACAGTAAAGGCATAGCAGGTTCAGTTCGTGGCCGGCGAACACCATTTTGACCTCTCCCAAGGTACAGATTATTGCACACAAAGAAGCCCAACATGCGAAAAGCCAGTGGCCATCGTTTCAGATAATGCTGACAAAAAACAGAGCTGCAGATAAAATGAAGCCACCTCTTCGATACTATGATTAATTTGAAAACAGTTTCTGGTGGCACTCGAAGGAGGATCTCGCAAAGGATGTCATCAGAGCTCAAAGCAGCATTGGCATCATAAATACCACTCCTCGTCTTCTTTTTTTCTTCTTCATATGATCAAAAGAAGAAGAAGAATATCCTGCTAAAAGGGCATGTAAGAACTACATAATCTAATAAGCTTATTCAATCACTCAATCAAGGAGAAAGCTAACAAGAACCTCATTTATGAATTAATGCTAATAAATAGCTATTAAACACATTTAAAAAAAAAACTTTGAAGGGCTTTACCCTTTTGGCCGAACTTCAATTCTAGCTGTTGAAACCACTGAATAGTTAAAGCCAAATGAGTAAATGATCCAAGCACAAAACTTCTAAAAATATCAAGAAACCCTCAAAAAACAAAATGGGGTTTCAAAGGAGGATTCATGATCAACAAATATATTATTGATGCAGACTAAAACTTCATAGAAAAATCAAATTAAATCAGACTTACCTTAAAAGGAAAAAAAAAAGTTATGCGAAAATCAAACTGCAAAAACCTGCTCAAAACAGAAATCAAATGACCCAATAAGCTAAAATATTATTAATAAAAAAAGTAAGAATCAATAAATAAAGAACTCATTTAAGCCATCAATCTCATCTTTTCAAAAAGTTTTTTTTTAAAAAATACAATGTCTGGTAGCTGAGAAAATGTAGTGAAAAAACGAAATCTTTATCATTAATCAGAAAATTAAAAAAAAACAAAGTGACAGGGCAATTTACACGGAACACACAAGTGCATGCAAATGGTAGAGAGAAAGACGAACCTGTAGCAGTGATGCATGCGGTGAAGGAGAATAATTAGAGAGAGAGAGGGAATTGAGAAGGGTGTGCAGAAAGCCACCATTTTCGTTTTTAAAGGAACTGTTTTCAAAGAAGGAGAAAAACGACCGGTCGTTTGTAGTTATAAACCTGAGCATAAGGACGGATCGTCTCCTACAGTCCTACTTTGGTTTTCCTCCATTTGTTTCCGGGACAGTTTTTTTTAGCTATAATATTAAAAAAATATGATAAAAGATTTGTATTTTTTATTTTTTAAAAATTATTTTTAACATCATAAAATAATATCAAAATATAAAAAAAAATAAAAAGGGAGAAAGAATTGAAATAATAGAAATGAACAGATAAAAAAGTAGGAGTGGGGAGTTATTGGGCTAAGCTCGAACCTACTCAGTACCATGGGCTGAGCTATTCTTTGAATCTACGAGATCCTGCGACCCATCATTCTCTGCACCTTTAACGACAAGTCGTTCTGGGTTTCTTATTCAAAGCATCGGTTGTTTGATCTGCAGAAGGCATCTCACAGTCCCTTGTGTGTGTGAGAGAGAGGGGGAGTAGACTGTAGTTTAGAATCAAGAAAAAACAAATCTTTGAGAGAAGTTGCCAAGATTGGATTTTTGTTGGTGTATGATGATGGGGTTCAAGGCTTACAGTTTGTTCAGTTTTAAAATGTCTATATTTCTGTTGTTGTTTATTGATATTGCAACTGCATACAGTTCTCATTCTTCTTCAGCTGACACCACTAAGCATACTAACAACTGGGCTGTCTTGGTTTGCACTTCTCGTTTCTGGTAATCAAGTTTCGGCTTCATTTCTTTTCGAAGTTTTAATCCTTTTGATTTATTTGTGTTGTTGTTGGAATAGTTTTAATCATACCCATGTTAGAATTTAGGTTGTTTTTTTAGTATAGGTAACATGTTTGTGTGTTATGTGATTCACCCATGCTAAAATTTATAGGTTCTAAGTACTAGATGCTAACTTAGTAGTTATGTTGTGATACCATGTTAGAATTTTGTGTTTTTTTTATGTAAAACGATTGCATTTTTATGTGTTATATATGGTGTCAATGATTGGTTTTGAGCTTGTGATCTAATTAGGTATATATTGATAAAGAAAATGATAGAGAACTGAGTCATGTATATATGAAAGAAAGAGTTAGTTAATTTTTTCTTTTTTCCAATGGTTTTTGATTTTTCATAGTTTGGACGTATCAGTGGAATTGATTATCTTTTATCCTTCCTACTTTCAGGTTTAATTATCGGCACATGGCTAACACTTTGTCATTGTATAGGTGAGCATTCCAGTTTGTTGAATTTGTTGCTTTGATCACCCTCATCATTTCTTTTTCTTGTTGTTTAGCCTTTTTTCTGTACTGTCTTAGTTTTTGTGTGTTTCCAGGACAGTTAAGCGATTAGGTATACCTGATGAGAGGATAATACTGATGTTGGCAGATGATATGGCTTGTAATGCGAGGAACAAGTACCCTGCACAAGTCTTCAACAATGAAAACCATAGACTTAACTTATATGGAGACAATGTGGAGGTCAGTTTCTGGTTTCTGTTTAGCTCTCCTACCCTTTTGAAAAAGCATATTTACTCCTTATCAATGTTTTTGGGTCAAAAAGTTGTGAAGACAACTTATGAATAACGGAACTCATTCAATAGAGGGGCTGTTTCTTTAGAGTTTTAAGGAAAAGTAGCTGCACTTTGACCATTGTTATTCATAGGTTGCATATTATTGGTTGAACTCTGATGAATGTATTTTAGAGTCTGCTTTCACTTCATGAACTTTCCACTCCCTCTACTATATTTTAGAAGATAAAATGATCTGCAACTTTCGTAGGTCTATTACAGTCCTTTTCAGTCAGCAATCTTTTGTTATAATCCCAGACTTCAAATTAGTGTGAAGTTTGTACTCATTAAGTGTTCAGAAACTTTGATCAGTTCATGTACTTGAAAAGTGATACATCTTGTAAGGTCAAGGTTTGTAATTTATGAAGTGCTCAACTTCAGCAATTTATGGCTTTCAACTTGCCATTAATTTGTAGATCTAAAGACTTGATTGACATGCCAAATGAGTTGTTCATATATTCATCTTGTTGTGTGTTATCAAAGAACCATCTCAACCCAAAAACTTAAGTTATTAAGTGAAGCCTCAAAATATGATATATATTATTCTCTAACATACTTCTTCAAGTAAAAACTCTTTGGACTTGAAACTTGTACATTTCTACCACTGTCTTGTGCTTAATTGTATGTGATAGAATGAGAGTGATAAGATTTAAACTTGTGACTGTTTGATCATCAAGACTTTGATATCATGTCAAAGAACCATCTCAACCCAACAACTTAAGCATTAGACAAAGTCCCTAAGATATGATTTATATTAATTTTTTTAGCATGGTTGAATATATCATCGACATGCAAATAGATCTCTTGTTGTGATGATATTCTTTGTATTCCCATTGTATTCAATATTGTAAAGAGAACACATTTTTAAATAGAAAAGGATTTTGGATTATATGCTTTCCTGATCAGACCTGATTATATTGGGCTGCTAACACTCAGGTGGACTATCGAGGTTATGAAGTAACTGTTGAGAATTTTTTACGTGTTTTGACTGGTCGCCATGAAACTGCTGTTCCAAGATCAAAGCGACTCTTAAGTGATGAAGGAAGCCACATTCTTCTGTATATGACAGGGCATGGAGGAGATGAATTCTTAAAATTCCAGGACTCCGAAGAGCTCCAGAGTCATGATTTAGCTGATGCTGTGAAGCAAATGAAGGAGAAACGTAGGTTAGGCTAGTTGCTTTGTTCTAACTTTTACCTTTGAAGAATGCTTGAAATCTTAGTCATCAAATCATAGTGAAATACTTTGTGGGTGCTTGAATAACATCTGGTTCTGACACTTTTGTTGAGCTTTTAGATGATCAGACAATTCAGGATGAAAATCTCACACTTTTAAATGAAGTTTCTCAGAAAAGATAAATTATCTGATAATATACAATATTTTTAAAATTAGATCATTATTTGCTACTTCCTTTACTTTTACTGTTGTGATCCCTAAAGAACCATGGGCTCATAATTGTGGTTAATATGACAAACCTAGATTCAAGGAATTGCTGATAATGGTGGACACTTGCCAAGCTGCCACTCTATTCAATCAGGTATTTTATCTGCTTTTGATTGCAATCTTATGAATATTGTGTCAAGGCTTACCTTTATTTTGTTGCTATTCATAGTAACGTGATGTAATGTCATTTAGAAAATTTTGTTAGCAATGAATTATGAACATCTAAGTCCAAAATTTTGGTGTCGATATATGTAGATTAGTGGCTGCTAGTGAGAATGAGATTCTTTAGCATAATTTTCATAACTTTGTTGTCATGTTTATCAATAAACTTTGGGTCAAGTGATGAATGATATGGAGATTAATAGTTGTCCCTATCTTTGATGTATTGAATGGTTATGCAGATAATGGACAAAAGTGACAAGTTATTACATGCCTGAATTGTATATTGATTAGAGCACCAATTAATTTCATGAAGTTGAATTTATAGAAATATCCAAAATCTTTCTACAGTTAAAAGAAGAATATGGTCCTTCCGTGAATGTTATGGTTTGACAAGAAATCATGTTTTGTTCATGCAATCAAATTTCTGATTTTCAATGCATTGGTAAATTTGTCAATTGAAGAGCAAAAAAAGGAGCAAATTACACATTCATGGATTGTCTCTCAAGCACAATATTCACTTGTTCCAGGAAATATGTAATCGGTGGATTCATAACCTTGTTGGTATAGTTCATGCCTATCACCAATGGATGGAGGAAAATATATAAGCTAATTGATAATGATACTGATGCAAGGACATTTTCTCCCCGTTTTCAGCTCCATTCACCTGGTGTTTTGGCCATTGGGAGTAGCATGAAAGGAGAGAACTCATACTCACATCACTTAGACTCTGATGTAAGTAGCACTGCCTTAACTGTTTTTCACTTTCTCCAGTTGTATATATTTGGTGACATGTTTTTAAAGTTCATTTCTTTTCCAAGTTTTAGTGCACAAAACACTGTAATGTCTTGTTGTCATGTATCACAGGTTGGTGTTTCTGTTGTGGATCGTTTTACATTCTATACACTTGCCTTTTTTGAGAGGCTAAATATGTATGCCAATGCTTCATTGAGCAGGTACGCTTGTAATAGGACTTCACACCATTAAAATGAATAGCTCGTAGCGTGTTTCCTTTATGTTTTATGGTGTCATCACATCCTTTATGTTCATATCAATTTAGAATACCTGGCTGCTGCCCCCCTCCTCATAACAAGTACCTGCTGGATCTCGTGGGCTTGTCTATTCATGTTTATTTACCTTCGGTTTTGGCGATTCATAATTCATAACTGGTCAAAGATAACTGAACTGGTCCATGTTATTAGATGTAATCATAAAATGGATGGTTTAACTCAATTGTAAAGGGAAAAAGAGCCTAAAGTGGCCAAAATTTCTCAATCAATATCTAATTTGGCCATGAACTGTGGACTGTTTTTGGTTCTTTTGCAGTCTTTTTACTTCATATGATCCAAAAACAATGATGTCAACTGCATATTACCGAACAGATTTATACCAACGACGTGTGGATGAGGTATTGAAGTTCTAGATGTCAATTTTTTTTCTTATTTTGTCTTTCTGATGTTTTGGTATCACTTGCTTGTACCAATGCAAGTAATTGATTTTCACCATCATCCTCCAATAGGTGGTAGTAACTGGCTCTCCATGAATATAGCTGTCTAGCCTATGGTTTTCGTTGTACTTTTGGATGTTCTATATCTTTCTATTTAGTAATGTTTCCCAACGATTCAAATGTGCATTTTATTTTCAATTCCAATTTTTAAGAAAAAAATTGTCCATTTATAAGAAAAACTCCAAGGTTGTACTGAATCTGGTTGTCTTCTCCATAAGAAGAAACAAAGCCTGCATCTTCTCCTTGCCCAAACCAAAGACCTTGGAATTCTGCTTTTCATGTTTCTCATGAACTCTTTATGTATTTGTATGGTCCTCTAGAAGAATGATAATTACATTTACAGCTTAGCCTTGTAAATTCACCTTGTATTCTGTTGCATAGTAATCCTTTTTGTAAGACTGAAGCTATTACCATTAATTTTCTCTCAAAATAAAATTTCTTTTTAAGAGGGAAGTGTCCTTTCATGCTTTTACCTGAATGTTATGTTCAGGTTGGGGTAAGTTCTAGCTGACTGTTTCATTCTCTCTTCTGTCTCTCTGATAGGTAGCCCGTAACGAACTTTTTCGGCTCAGTAATGGAAACAATACATACAGATTCTGCCTATAGAGCCGCCCCCTAGGAAAAATGTCCAACAGGGCTGGAATCAGTATGGCTGATGAAAAAACAGCTCAAGATGATGATAGAAGAACTTTGATAGACTCAGATGTTCAGGACCCAACTAGCCATACAATGACACAGGTAAATTACAACTGCTTCCGGGTTAATTATGAGAACTTATTCTCTAGTGATGGATGCAATCACTTTTCAGATTTTTAAATGGTTTGGAGGTCTCAAAAACGTTAGATATGCGTTTAAATGAATGTAGTTGCAACATATCTATATGGATCATTAGATAAAGACATCCATATGAAAATCCTTGAAGGATTTACAATGCCTGAAGCCTTTTTGTAATAAATCTAAAAGTGTTTATTCTATTAAACTACAAAAATCTTTATATAGGTTGAAGCAATCTGGTCGGATGTGGTATAATCATCTGAATGAAATATCTCTTAAAAAGGGGGGTTGAGAATGATTCTATATAGTTTATTATAGACAATTTCTATCACTCACCATTTACTGATTTCCCATGTACAATTAAAAATTCTATGGAACACTTACTGCAGGATCAAAATTGCCCCTTTACGCGGACAATGAACACATTTTTTGAAAAGGTGGAAAGAATTGAACATCCTGAGTCCTTGGTGAATTACGGATTGATATTGATGCTTCCTCTTTTGATGGTTTCTGTGTGGCTGTCGTCGTGACGGACTGGAGTTCTGTTGATCATCTCCATCCAGGCATTTTCTTCTGCCTCTCAAAATTTCTTACTTCCCCATGCTTGATCAATTATCATGTTTTTTTGTTGGAATTCGATCCCACATGTATTGGAGTGCTCCTTTGACTTGATCGATGACTCTGTCTTTCTTTGTGACTGAATCTTTGGGAAGGGGCAACAGTTGGCCATTGTATAGTTCGACATTGGATTAAAGAACGTTGCGGGATCTTCCGAGAAATACAGGACATTCAATGCCTTATTTAGTGCTTGTTTGACACTGTTGTTAAACCGGTGTTTGGCTAAAATTTGGGGTTTTTTTTTTATTTTAAATGAATTTTTTTGGTGTTTTTAAATTATTTTGAAGTGCTGATATCAAAAATAATTTTTAAAAAATAAAAAAATATTATTTTGATATATTTTTAAATACAAAGTACTTTCAAAAGCAACCGAAACCGTTAATCTTTTGACATATTTTCAGTTTTTACTGCTGTAAAACCACGTATACACAGTTTCTTACAATGAACGTTGCCCATGCGAAGTTTGAGTTGTGCTCCTTGTTAAACTACACTGGCTTAAACACAGGTGGTTTGAGCATAGTTTATCTATTTCGTCTGAAATCACTGAAATATTCTGTATTAGTTTGAAAAAATAAGATAAAATAATATCGTTTTTATCTTTCGGTTTAAATTTTAACTTGTTCTAGATTTTTTGGTCAAATACTGGCCGAAACGTTTAGGTTTTGTTCTGTCTGTTTTGTTTCGGTCAAATAGTATTCTTTTTAAAGAATAAATAATTTTATAATATCAATTATATCTCTTAATCTGACTGTTAGATTGAGATGAAATTTTATAAAGAGTCTCTTGATATATTTATATTTATTATGTTAACATTTCAGAGCAATTAGAGAATATAATGATTTTGCGATATTGATGATGATATTTTTGTAATATTATACATGTTTATAATTTTGTTTAGAAAATTTATTTTATTGTTTTTATTTAGATTAAATTGAACAATTTTAAATAATTTTATTTTTGGATTTGAACTAATTTTTTTAATTAATATATTTAATCATATATATATTACAATCTCGAAACGAAGTGTTGAAACACTACGAAATTGAAACATTCCAATCAAAATGGTATTGAGAACCTTGGGTTGAGTGGTTGAGCTCTATGGCTATTGTAGTTGGCTTAAAGTCTTATAGGGTGTTTGACATTGTGTTTTAAAAATATTTTTGAATTTTTTAAAAAAATTTATTTAATATGCTGATATTAAAAGTAATTTTAAAAAAAATAATAAAAATATTATTTTAATATATTTTAAACAAAAAAATATTTTAAAAAACAATATTATCCAAGCTTTCCTCCATGGTTGGAACTGTTGGGGGTGACTTGCCTATAAAAAAATAAAAGTGTACAAAAGATTAATACTAATAAACTAATAAAAAGTTAGTATGTTTAAAATTGTAATTGACAGTGTTTTTTAAAAAAGTTTATTTCTAAATAATATTTTTATTTTATTTTTAATATTAATACATAAAAAAATAAAATAAAAATAATTAAATATTTTTTTTATAAAAAAGAAGAAGAAGAAGAAGAAAGGAGGCTAAGATTACGATTTAAAAATGTTTTTAAAATTTTGAAATAAATATTTAAATTTTTTTAATTCTCTTAATTCTCTATTTAATTTTTTTATAATTATTTTAAAAACAACAAACCAAAAGCATAGTCACGAACAGAAACGAAAAGAACAGATAAGCAAACGGTGTCTACATCAGGAAGGCCCACTGATGGCTGCGCTATCATTATTGTTACTTTCTTTCAAAAAAACATCTACAAGAGGATGATTAAAAAGAGCAAAAACCCCATCTAAAGTAAAGAAGCAGAGCCAGAAATCAGTGCAAACAGATCATGATGCGATACAAAGAGGTAATCACTCTTTCTCTCTACAAATCTGCATTCATGTATAAATGGGTTTCATTCTTCTTATGCAAAGATTGGATTTTTGGTGTCTTTTCAATGTCAAGATCTTATTTTTATGGTACATTTTTTTCATTTCCCCACTTTTCTGTTTGCAGGAAAAAGAAGCAAAGAAGGAAGCTTTCAGGAAATATCTTGAGAGTGGTGGAGTTCTTGATGCTCTCACCAAAGGTTTCTTCTTTCTGCTTCATTTTTTTTTCTTCCCCAGTTTTTTAACTTTTACTGTAGATTTTCTTATTTGTCCATGATTTTTTTTGTGTGTGTAGTCTTGGTTTTCTTATTTGTCCATGATTTTTTTTGTGTGTGTAGTCTTGGTTTCATTGTATGAGCAAAATGACAAACCTTCATCTGCCATTGAGTAAGTTTTGATTTCTCTGTATTTGTGAAAATGTAGCAAACTCTAATGAAATAGATAGACTTGCACAGTAAAAAAAATTGTTTTGTTTCTTTTCTTTTTATTTTTTGATACAATTTATTTTCTTGTAAAAATGCACCATCACCCAATAAATTATTTATATAAGTAACTAAATTTAAATTTGGTTTGATAGATTCATTCAGCAAAAATTAGGTGGCCCAAGCTTGTCTGAATATGAAAAGCTACAAGCTGAAATGTCAGAGTTGCAAAATAAGTATGCTGATCTGTTGGGGGACCCATCAAGAAACTTGCAAAGAGGTGAGGCTTTTATGCTATATTCATGCATTGTGAATTTGTGATCTTCAATTTGAGAAATTATAGTATTTTTCCATTTTAAGTTAATAAAACCCTGATTTGTGGATTATAAGTTAAATGCTAAGTAATCATGAGATAGGTTTGACACGCTTCAAAGACCATGGACACTGTGGACTTAACAGCTGAATGCTGTTGTGTTTGATCCTGGTTTTGTGATGCTCAAGCAGAAGTATTGCTAGAGAACAGTTTGCCGATCGGCTGTGGCATTGGCTTTGGAATATCTCTCTCAAAATGTGTATCCAGACACACAGATAGAGATACATGGTTGCCGAATTCGGACAGCTAGGTGGCAGTAGATGGATCTACATGCATATGAATCTTCCCTGACAATTTGCTGTGCCAGTCATATTATTACTCTATTTAAAACCAGAAATCAGGTGACCAGGTGAAGAGAATGAGCTGAAAATGCAATAATATAGGTTTGCCTACTTAAAAATTTAAGTTTCTTACCCTACCACTTTCATCCAATCTGATTGCAACCAATGAATACTTAACTGAAAGTCGTCATGTTAATAAAATCTTAACCAGCTATATTTTCCAGGCAAGTAACTTCATGTTTTCAACAAGTTTCCCCATTGTTACAAGCTCCCCATCTGACCCTTGTTCGTTGTTTTGATGGTTCGATGCAGTTGGAGGAACTCAAGAACTCCCAAAATGTTGTATCTACTACAGAGACCACAAACAGGGAGGCACCGAAGGACAAGCCTTGAATATCCTGAGGAAAACTTGGAGCACCACCATGCCAAATAAACATTTATTCGGACAATATCATGTGATTATGAGAAATCAATTGTACAATGTTCCTAACTTGTTGTATCCTTGGAATGTAGTGTATAGCAGGATTTTTTTCGCCTACATTATGTTACTGGTTAATTTTTTTGAAAACACTTTCTAGTTCTCTTTCAATATAAACAAAATCTGGTCCCAAGTACTCTCACTTTGTGTCTTCACAAATGTTTTTGCCGATAGGTGTAATCCAAGAGGAAAGACAAGGTATGACTTTGGTGGATCCATTCCAGGTAATAAAACCAGTGTATTTATGGCAAGTTTTAGGCCAAATATAGCCCTGAGAACTCAGATAACAGTTAGCAAGGTGAATTATGCTTCTGCCTCCTGCCAGGACTGGAATTAAGGATGTCAATACTATTTTGGTTGGTGTTTTGTTCTGTTCAATTGGAATGGAATGTTTTGGTTTCGGAGCATTTCAGCGTGTCATTTCAGGGTTGTATATATATATATGGTTGGATAACTTTTCATGAAATCACATGAAAAAAAACTGAGATAACTTTTTAGTAATATTCACTTTCTAGCTTTTGAAATCATAATACCATTTTCAACTTTGATAGGTTTATGAGGTCTTTTTTTTTTAATAATAACCATAATTCATAATTAATGGATTAAAGATATATAATCATCCTAACTTTTTAATGTGCGTAATCATTACCATTAAAAGAATGATGATCTAGTTATGGATGTCAATACTATTTTGGTTGGTGTTTTGTTCTGTTCAATTGGAATGAAATGTTTTGGTTTCGGAGCATTTCAGCGTGTCATTTCAGGGTTGTATATATATATATATATGGTTGGATAACTTTTCATGAAATCACGTGAAAAAAAACTGAGATAACTTTTTAGTAATATTCACTTTCTAGCTTTTGAAATCATAATACCATTTTCAACTTTGATAGGTTTATGAGGTCTTTTTTTTTTAATAATAACCATAATTCATAATTAATAGATTAAAGATATATAATCATCCTAACTTTTTAATGTGCATAATCATTACCATTAAAAGAATGGTGATCTAGTTATGGATGAACCTATATTTTTGGGATTATAGCTAGTGGTTGTTATTGTATTCAAAGTCTAAACAAACTTTTATAAATAAGAACTAAGTTTTGATACCAATTATTCTTCTAGGATTAAGACAACTATAACATTTGAGTGGTGAATAAGGTGTTTCACTAATACTAATAAATGACATAATTTAATTTAATTAAGGAAAATAAACATAATAACTAATAGTATAATTAAAGTGCTAAAAATAAATAGGTAAGAAAGATAAATTGCTAATGTAATTTAGCAAGCCTACATTAACATCCCAAATACCTAAGAAGTCTTGCATATGATATTTTTTGTTGGTTTAAGTTCAATAGTATAGATTCACTTAACAAATCCACACCAAACTTTGTACACTAGTTTAATATATTCCCTCTTCATGGTTTTCTCTTCTACTTGAACACATATCCTTTTTCAAGATTCTTTTTCTCGAGGAAAACCATGCCAATAGTTTTTACCTAACTTTTAAAGGTTTTCAAGAGTCATTTTGTTATCACCATTAACTCTCTCAATAAAATAAGTTATACAATTCAATATTTTAATATTTCTATATATCACAAGATAATACTAGAATGATTTAAATGTGTTTAAGTGAAGTGAATATGAGATTAAATATTTTTGTACTATATAATAGAAGTTTAATAACACCTATTAGAGTTAATCAATGACTGATTATTTTGATATATTTTTGCACTTAGAATAACTTGTATATTATATAGGTTCAGATTTTCTTCTCAGTTTCACAACTAGGCTAAATATATATTTGCGCATGTTTCTAATAAAAAATAGTTGTTTATAGTCATAAAAGTTCCAATGATAACTGAAATAGTCGATTAGTTTAGATTCATCAATTTATTGGTCGACTCATTCCTGTAGAATATTTAGGTGTTTATCATAAATGAACAATCGATTCATTTGGTCAAGCTAAACTGTCAATTAGTTCAAGTAAAATTACAAATTAACCAATTTTAACCTATGTGATTTTTTTTATAACCCTTATATCAATTGTTTTAAATGTATGCATAGTCAAGATAAAATATAAGATTTAAATAAAACACTAAAATAGATACTTATACTATAAGTCTTCAATATGGTTCTTTTTTGGAGTTATTCATGATTTGTTTTTGAAATCTTTCATGTCAATTGATATAATATTTGTATAAACATATTTTAAATTTATTTTCATCCAAACATATTATTAGTCCATTTTTATATTATTATTATCAACATCAAAATACATATAGAAAAACATACATGTCTGACTTAAATGTCAACAAAATTGTCAAATCTATGATAAAGACAATGGGACTTAAATAAAAACATAAAAATCAAATTATAACAAATCATGTATCTTGATTTCTAATAAATCACTAAAAATAATAATTATATATTATTAGAATAAATAGTGTTTAGATTTTTGTAAGGTGTTAGAACAATATAAAAAAATATTTTAGTTTTTGTTATAAAAAAAATACATGTTAATTCAAATTAAAATTTATTTTTAAATAATCTGAAATATACATTTTGCTATAACTATCGTACTTAATTTAATAAAAAAAATACAAGAATAAATAAAAGAGAATTAAATAAATAATCTTTAAATAGAGAAATAGTGTTTTTTTTTATATATTTTTAGTGGAAAGGTATTTGAGATTTTTATGTCACATCTATCAGGTTGAATAAATATTGGATATTAATGAAATATTTTTTTAATATGCGAAAATATAATTTTTTTTCTATTTACATATATAATTTAACTATCAAATAATTAATAATAATCACGGCTTAAAGATTAAAAGTCTTTTAATCAAATTAATTTAAAATATTCAAATTTCCATTAAAAGAGTTAATATAGTATAATTGGTTTATCTAGATATGCTCAGAAAAAAAGATATGCATCATCATTAAATCCATGCCAATCAAGTAAGAGATCCAACGGGTATAAATCACCCCCCCTCCCAAAAACAAAATAAAAAATAAAATCAAGAAATCTGAAAATTCCTTTTTCTCTCTCCTTAAAAAAAAACCCTAAAAAACTCTCGAATCCGAATAAAAAAATCAATTCCTTCAAAAATTTTTTTTTCTTAAAAAAATATCTCTCTCTCTCTAAAAGAAGGAAAAAAAAATGGAACCCAACGACCCACGCCAACAGCAGCAACACCACTTCACCTCTTACTTCTCCTCCACCCCCACTCCTACCCCCACCAACAACCCATCACCCACCAATGGCCTCCTGCCACCTCATCACTCCACAGACTCAACCACCCCTACCGGGCCACACTTGCTCTACCCTCATTCAATGGGACCCTCCACCACGGCTACAGTGACAGGAGGAGGAGCACCAGTGGAGGCAACATCAGCGAAGAGAAAGAGAGGGAGGCCCAGAAAGTATGGGACTCCTGAGCTGGCTTTGGCTGCCAAAAAAACGGCTACATCTGCTTCTGTTGCTGCGTCCAGAGAAAGGAAGGAACAACACCAAGCTGGTTCTTCTTCTACTACCTCCTCCTTTTCAGGCTCTTCCTCCAAGAAATCTCAACATGACTCCCTTGGTAAAGGATTTTTAACCCTTTTGTGGTTGGTTTGTGAATTTGTTGAATTTTGAAATGTGGTTTAATTCCTTGAAGGGTTATAAATTCTTGAATTTGTTAGCTGTTTTTTCTGGTGTTATTCGTTGTGAAATGATGTTATTTTCTTGAAAGGTTTGCCCTTTGAAGGTGTAAACATCAAATTTTCCAATTAGTTGATGTTTTGCATGTTGTATGACACTTGCATGTATTTGTCTAGTGTGTATGTGTATTTGTTTAACAGTTTACTGTGACAAGATGTGCAATTTTTCATTTATATGGTTTTTGGTTTTCTGGTGGCTTTGTATGTGAAATGTTGTTTGGTCTTCGGTGAAAATGTGATTTTTTTTTCTCTCACCAAATTTTCTAGTGGTTGAATGTGAAATTCATTGAATGTTTTTTGTTCTTTGGGAGGTTTTGTTTATGAGATGCTGTTTAATTGCCTTAAAGGTTTCATCTTTGATGGTTGAAAGTGAAAATTTTGAATTAGTTGGAATTTTTCAATTGTGTATGAGGCATTGCATGAGTCTGTCTTTCAGTCCCCGTCCCCGTCCCCCCCTGAAATCTTAAAAATTGACAATGGGTGGGTGTGACTCCAAATATCTTTTTTCTTATGGTTTCATGAGGAGTGTAGCGAATTTAACTAATTCCAAAATGTTATTCCTTAAACAGCTGCTCAAGTGTTATAGAGCCATTTAAAAAATATATTTTTGCTGCAGTTGTGGAATTTAGTGAACTAATTCCTTGAAAAACTTCTCTCCTTTTGTGGTTTGCAATTGTGACAAGTGTTTAGAAATTTGCATTTTGTGCGAGGGTTTGTATTTGGTAACTAACAATTATGGAAATTTTGTTTTGTGCTTGGTTTGATGAGTTCTACAAGCCATTTGTATCTGTGATGGTTTCTAGCAATTCTCCTCTTAGTGGGAGGTTATCGCACATTATCTCTTAGTGACATCTTGTCTTTTGGTATGTTGAATTTATATTTCTTATGAATGAGGGGTTTACATTTTGTTCTTCTGAGTACTTACATTGGATAATCCATCTTTTTTTTTCGCTGGGTTATATTCATTGGTTTCTGTATTATTCACTGCATTTTTTTCCCGGGTCATTTTCATTGGTTTTTGTATTATTAGACAAGTCGACTATTCTTAGACATTTATATAAATTATCATTTGATGGGAAAATTGAGCTAACAGTATTTAATTGTGCTTATCCTACCACATGGGATTTTCTCTGAACATCCTTTAGCTATAAAGCATATCATATTAGGCATAGCAGAATAGTGCAAGAGGTGCTCGCTGATCAATTTTGCTGACATCAAGATTTCTTAATTTGTATTAGTATATAATTGAAAGGAATCAGAAAGCATCTACTTTATTAATAATTTTGGGCTTGCCATTGTATATGTGTAAATGGTTGTAGCTGTTTTTATGGGCCCCTGTGATCAACAAAGCTCAAGTACTAGTCTGTTGACCGTGTTGGGGTATATAAATTGTCACAGAGGCTGTGATTATTTTTACTTTGCAACGTGTATGTTCATTTTGGTTTGTGGACTCATCATCAAGTATTTTGATTATTTGATCCAAAGAATGGAAAAGAAATCTAGGCAATATTTTGCATATAAGGTTTTTTAACGAGGCTTCATTTTCATCAATCTCAGTTCTTTTCTGTCATGTTCTCTTTCCTCCAAACAATTCGTTGGATGTCCCATTAACTGCATGCCTCTTTAATATAGACACATAATTTCATCTTTCTGCTATGCCAAGCATTCTTTGTTCTTTATATTGTTGTGTTAGTTGTAAAATGCTATAAAACCATATCATTCTTAACTCCCATCTCAGTTTTGAGCTTGATCATTCTACCACAGTATTGTACTTGTTGGATGTTCTGTTTCTCAGTGAATATTAGGCCTTATGACGATTCTTGTTCTGTGCAACATTTTCAGTGTATAGATAAAGAAATTGATGGAGGAGGGAGAACAAAATTAGAATCTATATAGCTTTGAGTAGGAGTATCTTGGTATACCTGTAAAAAAATTAATAGTCTTTTTTTCATCAGCTTGTGAGTTATTAGGAGGCTTGGATACTATCTTGGTGTTTGTCAGGCTCCTTTTGTGATGCTAGCACTTGACTTTTAGTTTGAGTAAGATGACAACCTAACCTACTGTACATGGGTTTTGGTTCAGTTTAAATATGTCTTCTAGTTATGCAGTGTCACTGATGCTGCTTGCAGATTATTAAGTCAAAGCTCCTGCTATATATATGCTTTATGGGGGTGTCAAATGTAGCTTGCATTTGCAATTACATAAAGTAGGTTCCCTTTGCCTCCTTATGCTTTCATTCTTCGAGTGCCTTTAGGGATGTAATATAACTTCTTGTGCAAAACCTAAGCAAACCAAATAATTACACAAAATAAAAGGGACACAAAATATAACATGATTCAGAAAAGCCTACCCGACAAAATTTCACTATAAAATATTGTGGATTACACCCTCTAATTAAACACTGCACAAATACCTCACTACTCAAAACCCAAAATTATACCCAAGAAAATCACTCATGAAAAACACCACACCTTTTTTTTTGGCTAAAGGCTTTGGCTACTGCACTACTTTTGGTTGCCACCACACATCATTGATATTGGAGTCCCACACAATCTATTCAGTACACATGTTATCTATACAAGCAACAAGTTTCTTTTTTAGGAAAACTTAAAAAAAGTCCTTTTCGTAAACATCATGTGTCAACACGCAACCGAAACCAACTCACCAATTTAAGCCGCAGCTCAACATAGCTGATACTCAGCAAGATTGGATTGCTTTAGTTTTTAAATTTAGAGTTTGTTAGTATGTTGTGCCCGTAGACTGGAGGCTGACTTATCTTCCTTTTTGTGATTGTACTTCCCTTTCACTATTAATGCATTTTCTTTTCTGTAAAAAAATATAGTTTGCATTTGATAATATGTGTAGAGAGTTTGCTAGTGTAATTGAATTTATGTCTGACTTGCATTTGAGAACTGAGTGCATATTTTAGGTGGTTGCTGTATGTGATCCCAGGAATTTGTTTCAGAGCATAATTGATTGGGAATCTTTTCTAGTTAAATAAGATGAGATTATTGAGTTTATTAACCTCAAATAAGATATCAACTTGCTCATTGAATTTGGGAATACCTTCTTCAATTAGTTTTGGAGTTGCTAATGACACTCATTTCCTTTAATGTCATTTGTTGGTTAAGAACTTTGTATGTTATGAGACTGATATTTGTTCTGTTTTTGAAATCGTCCATACATCAATGTCATTTCATCACATCATCTTTTTGTAAATGGTAAACTTGCATTCCTTCTGAGTTATTTCCTTACTCAAATGATATTAATTTTCACTGTTCTCGTTGATTTTATTACACAGTTTAAACACTTGTCCATCTTGCTTTTTATTCTTTGTTGCAGGAACTGCTGGGCATGGCTTTGCATCACATGTTATTTCTGTAGCTGCGGGTGAGGTATGGAAACTCTCGAGACATGGATTACAGTACTGTTATTTGTAATGAGTTGGTAGTCTATAAATGCATTTATATTGTTATTATCTTTCACATGCTAAGAAAGCACATAGGAAAAATCTTTGTTAATGAAAATTTCCTTAGCTCTGACTACTATTTTTTTTTTAATTTTGTATATAATACATATTCAAGCACTGTGTTGCTTTGATTGAGTTGCTCTTTCAGTGATTGGCTAAAAGGGTAGAAAATCATAATCATCCTGCTCATGTCTTTTAAAAACATGGATTCATTTACTTCCTGAAATTTATTTTTATTTTTGAATTTCAAGGGAAGCATGATTTATCCATGATTGGCCTGGTTTTCTGAACATCTGATTTTAAATTTTTCTGTAAAAGTGAAGTGTATACTTAGCTGTGACATGAAGGGATGTTTTCCTTCTCTTTCATGTAATCTTGCTGCATAATACATACTTATATTTCATGGGAAGCATAATTTATCCATGATTGGGCTGTGGTTTTCTGAACATAATTTTGATGTCAAACTAAAATATATACTTAGCTGTGACATGGAGGGGATGTTTCCTTTGCTTTCATGTGTTTTTGCTGCTCAGTTTTTGTAAGCATATGCAGAAATCGTTAAATTTTTCATGTTTTCTTTGCTGGGAGATTGCTTAAAGTTCTTGGTGACTCCGCGCAATGTTCTAAACATGTGGCGTGCTTAATAGTTAAAGAACATGTAATTGTATGGTTGATTAAGTTTGCAAATATGTGAGGAGATCTGCTTTAGAACATGTCCAGTTCCTTTAGCTGTGGATGATTACAACATCAATATTTTAAAGAGTTTTTGAGATTTCGAGTGATGTACTGTGTGCTGGACAGTTATCAGAGATGCATATGGTGGAAGGTTACTGGCTGCATCCTAAAACAAATATTTATGCTGGCCACTACCAGATATGTGATAAACAAGAAGTGGATTAATTTTTTATTGTCTTATAGCTTATTGCTTACCTTTTGTTGTTGTGGGAAAAAAAGTGAGAAAGCGTTCATTGACATGCATAATGAAGTTTTAAATATGAAAATGAAAAAAAATAAAAAGACTGATCTAAAATTCTTCATCGGCCGAATTCTTATGGCACAATACTTGTGGTTTCCATACCGGAAAGGAAAAATAATAGGAAGTCAGAGAATAGAGTTGACAATGGAAGAATCTATATATATGGTGTCTGTGAATTCCAGACACAGCATTTATCTGATAATGTAGACTCTTTTGATTGTGATGGAAGATTGACTGTTAAAAGTTGGCCTTTTGGGTTGTTAAAATTTCCCAGGTTCCTTTTGCCAGGTGTTGCAATATCTCTTTATCATGGTCATTGTCTGTTAGTTGATGTTTTTACACTTTTTTAAAAAACTTCTGCATCATTCCATTCCTGTTCCTTTTGAAATGATAAAGTTTTTCCAATTAATTTCTTCATGTAGATGTCCAGATGTTAGTCAGTCAAGGTAAGAAACTGCATATGTTTTATCATTTTTGATCACTGGTTTGTGTAGGTTCCTTCTGTGATTTTTCCAAGTGTCTTGAAAATCTATGATTATATGCCTGTTATTTTAAATGTTTAACAAGGTGATTGGATCTTTTAAGGTATGTCATTTAGCACATACATGCTGGAAAGGTATTCCTTTAAATGTGATGCACTGGTGATAGTCTAAATTGTCAGTTAAGAGTTCCCTTCATTCTTGGTTTTTATTCTGATGAACAACGTTATGTGGTTGAGCTGTATACTCAAGAGTCTGGGGGCACTCAAGCATAAAGATTTGGGATGTGATTGGGGCGGGATAGACCATGGTTTATGTAGTTTGCAGTCATTTCTCGTGTCTATTCAGAATTAGTTGCTACAACAAGAGAGTAGTCGGGATGCCAATAGTGGTTTTGTAGATACATCACACTATGTTTATTCCTCAGTAAAATAAGTTCCGTACAGGATGTTGGCCAGAAAATTATTCAATTCCTGCAACAAAGTACACGTGAAATGTGTATTCTATCTGCATCTGGTTCAGTCATGAATGTATCTCTTCGCCAACCAGCAACTTCAGGAGGCAACATTGCATATGAGGTATTTGTTTATGAGCATGTTATTTTTGAATTCCAGAACTCTGTTCTCTTTTCCTTGAATCTTCAGATGGACATGATATTGTAAAACAAGAGGAAAATAATGATGATAAAAAATTCAAAACTTACTTTCTCTTTTGTTAAGCACGCCAACTTTCATGCTTTGAGAAACATGCCAACTTATGCTTCTTTGATATGGCCACCGGTTATCATTTTTCAATATCATGATTCTATATTTGACTGGAAGAAGGGTACTTCCGAAAGACGACATAAAGAATGAAATCTAAAAAGGGAACAAAAAAGTTGCATACCTTCAAGGCTATATGATAAGAAAGAATGACATTACAACTGCAAAGAAGTAGCCTCATGGTGGTCCAAGTGCCCAACTGGTTTTGAGAAATGACCTCTGGTTAGTGGTGGTATAGTGTCAAACTCTCCACTGCTGCACTTGGTAAAATAAGACTCATCTCCTGGGTGGTTGGGCAGGCTGAAAAGGATGTGTCAATAGTAAGGGGATTGGCATGGAGTATTTTTTTGAAAATTCAAGGCCAGACATGCAAAGGAACCTATGATTAGGTGGTCCAGTTCTACTACTACACAAATATGAATGACAGGGAAATACAAAAGATAACTGAGAGCACCATTTTTCAGTACATTCCATGATATCATGGTTTGTTCTTGCTGCTTGGACAGACTAGTTGATGAAATATTTCTTGACTGCTCTGTGGATGATGCGGACAGAAGTATCTGCGAGAAAATTCCACAGCTAACTTAATGTATAACTTGAAAATCAAATGGTATACTGTGTTGCTTTCTAGCTTTCTGAGAACTGGAAGCATTTGTATTATTTTCATTTGTGCCCAAAGAATTCTCTAATAGTGAACACTCTGGGTTAAATATCAGTTTGCTATTTGCTTAAACAATTGATACTAAATATGATAAATTTTTATATTCTGAAAAATAGCTTGACAATTTTAAGTGCTAGCTAAAGTTGTAAAATGATGTTCTGAGGTGATCAGAAATTAATTCTTCATTCCTGCGTGCTCTTTTTTACATCAGGGCCGGTTTGAGATCATTTCTCTGTCTGGATCTTATATACGCACTGACATGGGGGGAAGAGCAGGTGGCCTCAGTGTATGCCTTTCTGATTCAAATGGCCAGATCATTGGAGGAGGAGTTGGTGGGCCTCTAAAGGCTGCTGGCCCTGTGCAGGTATTGCTTAAAATATACAATTTCTCTAAAATATGGGATGTATGAATTAGGGAGCAAACTGTGGACGAGGACCATCCTTTTCATTTGAAAGCACATACATGCATGTGAAAGAGCATCCTGATCGTAGAAATCCTGTTCCACATTTTAAAATGTTTGTGTGACCGAGTCTTTAAAGTTCCACATTTTAAAATGTTTGTGTGACTGGGTCCTTAATATTTAGGATTTATTAGTTATTTGTGCATAGGTCATTGTCGGTACTTTTGTGCTTGACAATAAGAAGTGTTAAAGATAATATAAATCATATTTTGGAGTCTCAACTAAAAGCTTAAGCTTTTAGGTGAAATGGTTCCGTAACATGCTATTAGAGCCTTGTTGACCCAACGGTCACGAGTTCGAATCTCACCACCCTTATTCAATTTGATAAAAATCTAACACAAGGTAGTGTGAGCCTGTGTGCAAGTTTCAAGCCCAAAAGGCTTTCACTTGAAGGGTGTGTGTTAGAGATAATATAAAATGTTCCACATTTTAAAATGTTTGTGTGACTGGGTCCTTAATATTTATGATTTATTAGTTATTTGTGCACAGGTCATTGTCGGTACTTTTGTGCTTGACAACAAGAAGGATGGTAGTGGAAAAGGTGATGCCTCTGGGAGCAAGTTTCCATCACCCAGTTAAGGCACCGGTACCAAGTTTTGGCTTCCGCTCTCCCGTTGAATCTTCGGTGAGGAATCCAGTGAGGGGAAATGATGACCATCTTACCATAGGTGGAGGCAATCCTTTTTCAATGCAACCTTCCAGTATGCATTTATTATCTGCTAGATCCATGGATTGGAGGAGCAGTCCAGATGTAAGAACAACTGCAGGTTTTGATTTCACAGGTAAATATACGAGACGCCCCCCTCCGTCCTCCTACTCATGGACAGACCAAATGACATGGGATGTTTTTCATTTTCAGGAAGATCAATTCATGGAGGATCCCAATCTCCGGCAAACGGTGACTACGATTGACTACCGGATTACAGATCGGTTGACGTCTGAAACACTGTTTTGTCTTCTATCTTGAGTCCCAGGTACATTGACCAGAGAAAATGCATGTACAACCAACCTTTTGCAACCTTTGTGGAGTGCCGGATGATATTCTGTACAGTTTAGCCACAATCTTTATACTCCTTGCTAGCTCGTGGTCCAAAATTAGAAGTGTTAGCCTTAGTTTTATGCTCATGCACTGAGTTGCAACTCTTTTTTTCTTGTTCTTTTTCTTTTGTTCTCATACTGGCGTTACTGGCTGATTCCTGTTAACATTGAATTAAGATTCAACTGAGAACCTGGCATCAAATGGAAAAAGTTCTGCAAATTGGTACAAATATACTCATTCCGAATTACTGCCAGTGTTAAAGGTCTCCACCCGGGATAACAGAACGTGTTATTCTGAAACCCTTCCTGTCTTTTGCATCTTTTGGCAGATAATTCATATCTTTTGTGGGTAGATTGCCTTGCTAACCCTAGTTTTTGTCTTTGGTGAGCATGTGTAAGCATAGTTGTCTGTTTCGTTTTGTTTTGGCCGAAACACTTCGTACCAGTTAAAAAAATAAGAGAAAATGATGTTTTTACCTAGGTTTAAATTCTGGTCTGTTTTGGATTTTTCGGTCAAATACTGGCTTAAATGTTCTGGTTTCGTTCCTCCTGTTCTGTTTTGGTCGAATAATGTTTTTTTTATAAATAATAAATAATTTTACAATATCATTTATATCTTTTAATCCGACCGTTAGATTGAGATGTAATTTTACGAGGAGTTTCTTGATATATATATACATTTAAATTTCAGAGCAATCAGAGAATATAATGGTCTTATAATATTGATGATGATATTCTTGTAATATTATACATATTTATAATTTTATTAAGAAAAAATATTTTATTGTGTTTTTTTAGATTAAATTTTACAATACTAAGAATTAATAACTTTGTGTGTAAGGTATAATATGCAACTAGCGATGGTTTGCCTAGTCAAATACATGTGGAAATGGCCTGCCTCCTGCCATGTTAATTAAACTATTGTGTTTAGTACTATGGTGTTGAGTATTTTTTTGGTTAAATATATTAAAATAGTTTTTTTATTTCTTGTTTTTAACATTAGTATAAAAAAATAATCTAAAATTATTAATTTAATATTTGTTTTTAGAGTTGAAGATAGAAGCTATTAAAAAAGTTAAGTGGGAACCCAAATTATTGCATGAGAAGTGTCTAGTCCAAGTTGGAGGGACTTGTTATGGCTTTACCAATAACATTGGGAAACCTAATTGTATAATGAAAGCCCACATCTCCTTGTTGCAATACTATATATTATAATAGAGGAATGTCTTCACTCCTTTGCACACAATTCATGGCTATCTTTTTTCTTGCAAGTTAGTAGATTGTCTCAAGGAGTTGTATACTTTAATTATTCTTAAATAAACCCTTTGAATAATGACTATTTATACTTTAATTATTCTTAAATAAACCCTTTGAATAATGACTATTTACATATATTATGTTAATGTGGGTTGAATCGTGCTCTTATAGTCCCTAAGAGGAGTGACGTGATGACAGAGAGCTTGAGATCTGCACAGCAAGTCTTGAGTTCGAGTCAGAGCGTGCATTTCTTGTAAGACCTTGGGACAGCCGAGGGTTTTATTCACTCATCTGGGCCCACAAAATAAATTTTCCGGGGATGTGGTTTCCTTGAATTCAAAATAAAAAAAATTATTCGATTTATAAACACCTTCCTTAACTACTAATGGTAAGGCAAAAAACAATCTTGCTATATACAATTCGAAATAAAAATAAATAATCTATACATAAGATTATTTAGTCAAAAAATCTAGATCGATTAGCAAATCCGTTTGAAACTTCACTTTCAACTCGTTAATTTTTTAATTTTTTTAATAAACATTAATTGAAAAAAAATTTGTTTTGATTATTTAAATAAAAAAATAAAAAAATTAATTTTCTTAACTTGATCTTAGCCTGCATCAACAAGTGAGGTTTTATAATTATGCACAATCACATATCATCACGAGTAAAGTTGACGACAATCAATTAATTTCAATCGAATCAAAGTAGTATAATTAACGGCCCCTTTTTCTACGCGTAGTCAGCACGTGCCACACGTTACAGGTTCGCGAAGCAGAGTAGTACTCCCCTTGGCCTAAAAATCGAGCCACACTTTGTAACCGTCGTGGATTTGTAAGTTGAAACGGTTAAAATTACAACGTAAGCAGCTGCTTTCGTACGCACGCAGAGCCTTGAGATCTTTGCCAGCTCATCACGCCATCCGACGGTGAGCATGCGTGGAGAGTTTCCACATCATTGACCTATCAATAAAATTTTTCATTTAATTTAATTATTTGTTCATTCAAATTAATATTCAAGTTAGTATTCCCGGTACTATCCATAACCCGACCCGAATCAAACTAGATTTTAATCGGATCATTTGTTAAGTTCTTAAGTTGAATTGATTAATTAAAATTACCTTTTACTTATTTTAATTTTAATTTAATTGAGTTAGTATTTCACCAAATTTAATTTAAATTTAATTGTGTAGTATTTCACCAAATTTAATTTAGGCCATGTTTGACATTGCGTTTAAAAAAACATTTCTTAATTTTTTTTTATATTAAATTAATTTTTTGGATGTTTTTATATTATTTTTATGTGCTGATATATCAAAAATAATTTTTTAAAAATTAAAAATATCATTATATTTCAGAATAAAAAATATTTTTAAAAACAATCTTAACTAGAGTTCCAAACGATCACTTATAACATTATTTTATTTTCACATAATGATTGGTCAATGATAATTTTAAATATTATGTGAATAAATAATCTTTTAATAAAACACAAGTTACACTTGAAAAGTAGTTTAGAAAGATTAGGTATAATTTAGCCATTTAAAAGAGAGTATCTCTTTTATACATGGCCTAGTGTGTGTATTATTATATATAAAATGTTAAATTTATAAAAAAATATTAAAAAAATTAATATTTAAAAAGTAGGAGCTACTACACTTTCAAACATGTTTTTATTAGTGCTTATTTGATATTATGATAGTTTAAAATAATATTTTTTTAAAAATAGTTTTTTTTATAAATATTTTTAATTGTTTTTCTTAAAAAAATATATGTTTGGTTAAATGAGATTGATTTTTACAAGTAAAATAAATAAATATTTTTTTATAAATGAAAAACATATCATTTTAGCTTTTACAAAACTAAAATTTAATGCAAAAGTAATAGCTATTTAATTAATTATTTTTTTGGTAAAAAAATACACTACTAAATACAAACTTCCTTATATTTTTATATATTAAAAACAAAAACAAGCAAACCATTTCAAAGAAATCCCAGCTAATGACAAGAAAATGGAGCAGATGCCAAAACTTTCTTGATGAAGCCAAAAAGGTTCAATAAATGAAGGGAAGAATTAGAAAGCCATTGATGGAGTGATTGGACGGAGAGAGAGAGAAGACGACGACGAGGGTGTCTAGGTTCTCTTCACGTTCAGTTTGTGGGGGAGAAGTGAGGACCCCACTTCTTAAACTCTATTGCGTCTTTGAAATGTCCCCCTCTCTACTCTCACAATCATATTTTTCTATGGGGTTGAATTGTATTTTTCAAATTTTATTATTTGAGATTGTTTTTTTTTTGATATTTTTGAATTATTTTGATTATGTTAATATCAGAAATAAATGAAAAAAAACATATTTTTAAATGAAAAAAATATATTCCTCTTTAATTTCAAACATGTCCGACATCTTAAGTTCACAAAACTAGATTCTCTCTTTAAACTTTATTAGAGGGAGAGGGTGATTTCTAGCTAGGAAGAAAAAAAAGAGTAAAGAAAAGCGGAAAGATCTTTTCTTGAAGAGGTATACAAATCTTTCTTCCCTGTGAGAGTGATTGATAGCTCATAGAGCATCAATTCCACGTTTACTAGGCAAGAGAGGAACCCCCCCTCTTTACTTTTTTTAGAGGGAGTACGTTGATGCATCTTGACTTGGGTTTTATTCAAAATATAGTGTAAAGTAATTGGTTTTGGCTTGGATAATTGGTTTTGATTCAGGAAAGGCAAAAGGTGTGTTTTTTCTAGCTTCTTTTATTTGGTCCACTCTTCATTTCTGATTTCTCATTTTGTTTTCCAAATTGATAGATAGCTACTTGTTTTCAATTTAGAATCTTGGGTTTTCTTCTTCTTTTTGTATGGCTTTCAAAATAATAAGATGAGCAGTGGTGGGGAAATGTGTCAAAGATTACTGGTTGTGGAAAGAAAATCACAGTGGTCCATTTTTTTATGGGTCTGGAAGATCCTGAAATTTGGTTGATAGTGTTGTGTTGCTGATCTTTAGTGTGAAATGCATGTTGGTATTTTAGATTTTGGACAGGGAGACATGACTTTGTTATAAATGGTGAGCTTGTGTCTGTCTGTGTGTTTGAAGAATTCAGACCAGGGAATGTATATTCATACTTGGGGTTCTAGAGGTATAGTTCAAGTAGTTGTTTTTCATATTTAGTTTTTTGGATTCTGATGTACTAGGGATTTGTAAGATTTAGGAACTTGTGACAAGAATGCATTAGGCAAGTGTTCACTTGGGTGCAATGTTAAGAGCATTAGCTTCTAGATTCTTGTTGATTTCATATCTAGCGATCTTGGTCACTGCAAGTGATAATGACTTTGGAAATTGTAATTGTGACGATGAGGGTTTCTGGAGCATACACAACATTATGGAAGCTCAGAGAGTGAGTGATTTTTTGATTGCAATTGCGTATTTTTCGATACCAATTGAGCTTCTTTGGTTTATTAGCTGCTCCAACTTTCCTT